>JAWPHD010023578.1:0-21751 GCA_037043455.1 Cyrtodaria siliqua | reverse complement strand
TATATATTCAGTTCTTACGCATATATATTTAGTACTTACGCATACATACTGAGTGCGTACGCATATATATTCAGTTCTTTCGCATATATAATCCGTTCTTACGCATATATATTCAGTTCTTACGCATATATATTCTGTTCTTACACATATATATTCCGTTCTTACACGTATATATTCCGTTCTTACACATATATATTCCGTTCTTACACATATATATTCCGTTCTTACACATATATTCCGTTCTTACTCATATATATTCAGTTATTTTGCATATATATTCAGTTTTACGCATATATATTCAATTCTTACGCATATATATTCAGTTCTTACACATATATATTCAGTTCTTACACATATATATTCAGTTCTTACGCATATATATTCCGTTCTTAGACATATATATTCCGTTCTTACGCATATATATTCAGTTGTTACACATACATATTCAGTTCTTACACATATATATTCAGTTGTTACACATATATATTCCGTTCTTACACATATATATTCCGTTCTTACACGTACATATTCCGTTCTTACGCATATATATTTCGTTCTTACGCATATATGTTCAGTATTACGCATATATATTCAGTTCTTACGCGTATATATTCCGTTCTTACACATATATATTCCGTTTTTACGCATATATATTCTTACACATATATTCCGTTCTTACACATATATATTCCGTTCTAACGCATATATATTCCGTTCTTACACATATATATTCCGTTCTTACACGTATATATTCCGTTCTTACACATATATATTACGTTTATACACATATATATTTCGTTCTTAGACATATATATTCCGTTCTTACGCATATATATTCAGTTCTTACACATATATATTCAGTTCTTACACATATTCATTCCGTTCTTACGCATATATATTCCGTTCTTACGCACATATATTCCGTTCTGACGCATATATATTCAGATCTTACGCATATATATTCAGTTCTTACGCATATATATTCAGTACTTACGCATACATACTGAGTGCGTACGCATATATATTCAGTTCTTTCGCATATATAATCCGTTCTTACGCATATATATTCAGTTCTTACGCATATATATTCAGTTCTTATGCATATATGTTCAGTTCTTACGCATATATGTTCAGTTCTTACACATATACTTTCAGTTCTTAAGCATATATGTTCAGTTCTAACGCATATATATTCAGTTCTTACGCATATATATTGAATTCTTATGCATATATTCAGTTCTTACGCATATATATTCCGTTCTTACACATATATATTCCGTTCTTACATATATTTTCCGTTCTTACGCATATATATTCCATTCTTTCGAATATATATTCAATTTTACGCATACATATTCAGTTCTTACACATATATATTCAGTTCTTACGCATATATATTCCGTTCTTACACATAAATATTCCGTTCTTACGCATATATATTCTTACACATATATTCCGTTCTTACACATATATATTCAGTTCTTACACATATATATTCTGTTCTTACACATATATATTCCGTTCTTATGCATATATATTCAGTTCTTACGCATATATATTCAGTTCTTACGCATATATATTCAGTTCTTACACATATATGTTCCGTTCTTACACTTATATATTCACTTCTTACACATATATATTCCGTTCTTACACATATATATTCCGTTCTTACACATATATATTCCGTTCCTACACATATATATTCCGTTCTTACACATATATATTCCGTTCTTACGCATATATATTTCGTTCTTACGCATATATATTCCATTCTTACGCATATATATTCAGTTCTTACACATATGTATTCCGTTCTTACGGATATATATTCAGTTTTTACGCATATATATTCAGTTCTTACGCAGATATATTCAGTTCTTACGCATATATGTTCAGTTCATACGCATATATATTCAGTTTTTACGCATATATATTCAGTTCTTACGCATATATATTCAGTTTTACGCATATATATTCTTACATATATATTCCGTTCTTACACATATATATTCAATTCTTACACATATATATTCCGTTCTTACGCATATATATTCCGTTCTTACGCACATATATTCCGTTCTGACGCATATACATTTAGTTCTTACGCATATATATTCAGTTCTTACAAATATATATTCAGTACTTACGTATACATACTGAATGCGTACGCATATATATTCAGTTCTTTCGCATATATAATCCGTTCTTACGCATATATATTCGGTTCTTACCGCATATATATTCAATTCTTTTGCATATATGTTCAGTTTTTACGCATATATGTTCAGTTCTTACACATATATTATCAGTTCTTACGCATATATGTTCAGTTCTTACGCATATATATTCAGTTTTTACGCATATATATTCAATTCTTACGCATATATTCAGTTCTTACGCATATATATTCAGTTCTTACGCATATATATTCAGCTCTTACGCATACATATTCAGTTCTTACGCATATATATTCAGTATTTACGCATATATATTCTGTTCTTAAGCATATATTCAGTTCTTACGCATATATATTCCGTTCTTACACATATATATTCCGTTCTTACGCATATATATTCCGTTCTTACACATATATATTCCGTTCTTACGCATATATATTTCGTTCTTACACATATATATTCCGTGCTTACGCATATATATTCAGTTCTTACACATATATATTCAGTTCTTACGCATATATATTCAGTTCTTACGCATATATATTCAGGTCTTACACATATATATTCAGTTCTTACACATATATATTCAGTTCTTACGCATATATATTCAGTTCTTACGCATATATATTCTGTTCTTACACATATATATTCCGTTCTTACACATATATATTCCGTTCTTACACATACATATTCCGTTCTTACACATATATATTCCGTTCTAACACATATATATTCCGTTATTACGCATATATGTTCAGTTCTTACGCATATATATTTCGTTCTTACGCATATATATCCAGTTCTTTTGCATATATATTCCGTTCTTACACATATATATTCCGTTCTTACACATATATATTCCGTTCTTACGCATATATATTTCGTTCTTACGCATATATATTCCATTCTTACGCATATATATTCAGTTCTTACACATATGTATTCCGTTCGTAAGCATATATATTCTTACACATATATACCGTTCTTACACATATATTTTCCGTTATTACACATATATATTCCGTTCTAACGCATATATATACCGTTCTTACACATATATATTCCGTTCTTACACATATATATTCCGTTCTTACGCGTATATATTCCATTCTTACACATATATATTCCATTCTAAAGCATATATATTCAGTTTTTACGCATATATATTCAGTTCTTACGCATATATATTCAGTTCTTACGCATATATGTTCAGTTCATACGCATATATATTCAGTTTTTACGCATATATATTCAGTTCTTACGCATATATATTCAGTTTTACGCATATATATTCTTACATATATATTCCGTTCTTACACATATATATTCCGTTCTTACACATATATATTCCGTTCTTACGCATATATATTCCGTTCTTACGCACATATATTCCGTTCTGACGGATATACATTTAGTTCTTACGCATATATATTCTGTTCTTACAAATATATATTCAGTACTTACGTATACATACTGAATGCGTACGCATATATATTCAGTTCATTCGCATATATAATCCGTTCTTACGCATATATATTCCGTTCTTACCGCATATATATTCAGTTCTTATGCATATATGTTCAGTTCTTACGCATATATGTTCAGTTCTTACACATATATTATCAGTTCTTACGCATATATGTTCAGTTCTTACGCATATATATTCAGTTTTTACGCATATATATTCAATTCTTACGCATATATATTCAGTTCTTACGCATATATTTTCAGTTCTTATGCATATATGTTCAGTTCTTACGCATATATGTTCAGTTCTTACACATATACTTTCAGTTCTTAAGCATATATGTTCAGTTCTTACGCATATATATTCAGTTCTTACGCATATATATTGAATTCTTATGCATATATTCAGTTCTTACGCATATATATTCCGTTCTTACACATATATATTCCGTTCTTACATATATTTTCCGTTCTTACGCATATATATTCCATTCTTAAGAATATATATTCAATTTTACGCATATATATTCAGTTCTTACGCATATATATTCAGTTCTTACACATATATATTCAGTTCTTACGCATATATATTCAGTTCTTACGCATATATATTCAGTTCTTACACATATATATTCAGTTCTTACACATATATATTCAGTTCTTACGCATATATATTCAGTTCTTACGCATATATATTCTGTTCTTACACATATATATTCCGTTCTTACACATATATATTCCGTTCTTACACATATATATTCCGTTTTACGCATATATATTTCGTTCTTACGCATAATATATTCCGTCTTACGCATATATATTCAGTTCTTACACATATGTATTCCGTTCGAAAGCATATATATTCTTACACATATATACCGTTCTTACACATATATATTCCGTTATTACACATATATATCCGTTCTAACGCATATATTTACCGTTCTTACACATATATATTTCCGTTCTTACACATATATATTCCGTTCTTACACGTATATATTCCGTTCTTACACATATATGTTCCGTTCTTACGCATATATATTCAGTTCTTACGCATATATATTCAGTTCTTACGCATATATGTTCAGTTCATACGCATATATATTCAGTTTTTACGCATATATATTCAGTTCTTACGCATATATATTCAGTTTTACGCATATATATTCTTACATATATATTCCGTTCTTACACATATATATTCAGTTCTAACACATATATATTCCGTTCTTACGCATATATATTCCGTTCTTACGCACATATATTCCGTTCTGACGCATATACATTTAGTTCTTACGCATATATATTCAGTTCTTACAAATATATAGGCAGTACTTACGTAAACATACTGAATGCGTACGCATATATATTCAGTTCTTTCGCATATATAATCCGTTCTTACGCATATATATTCAGTTCTTACCGCATATATATTCAGTTATTATGCATATATGTTCAGTTCTTACGCATATATGTTCAGTTCTTACACATATATTATCAGTTCTTACGCATATATGTTCAGTTCTTACGCATATATATTCAGTTTTTACGCATATATATTCAGTTATTTTGCATAAATATTCAGTTCTTACGCATATATATTCAGTTCTTATGCATATATATTCAGTTCTTACGCATATATATTCAGTTCTTACACATATATATTCAGTTCTTACACATATATATTCATTTCTTACACATATATATTCAGTTCTTACACATATATATTCTGTTCTTACACATATATATTCCGTTCTTACATGTATATATTCCGTTCTTACACATATATATTCCGTTCTTACACATATATTCCGTTCTTATGCATAAATATTCCGTTATTTTGCATATATATTCAGTTTTTACGCATATATATTCAGTTCTTACGCATATATATTCAGTTTCTTACACTTATATATTCAATTTTTACACATATATATTCGGTTCTTACGCATAAATATTCCGTTCTTATACATATATATTCCGTTCTTGCGCATATATATTCAGTTCTTACGCATATATATTCAGTTCTTACGCATATATATTCAGTTCTTACGCATATATATTCCGTTCTAACGCATAGATATTCCGTTCTTACACATATATATTCCGTTCTTACACGTCGATATTCCGTTCTTACACATATATATTCCGTTTATACACATATATATTCCGTTCTTACACATATATATTCTGTTCTTACACAAATATATTCCGTTCTTACACGTATATATTCCGTTGTTACATATATATATTCCGTTCTTTCACATATATATTCCGTTCTTACATATATTTTCCGTTCTTACGCATATATATTCTGTTCTTTCGCATATATATTCAATTTTACGCATATATTCAGTTCTTACGCATATATATTCAGTTCTTACACATATATATTCAGTTCTTACACATATATATTCAGTTCTTACGCATATATATTACGTTCTTAGACATATATATTCCGTTCCTACGCATATATATTCAGTTCTTACACATATATATTCAGTTCTTACACATATATATTCAGTTGTTACACATATATATTCCGTTCTTACACATATATATTCCGTTCTTACACGTACATATTCCATTCTTACGCATATATATTCCGTTCTTACGCATATATGTTCAGTGTAACGCATATATGTTCAGTTCTTACGCATATATATTCCGTTCTTACACATATATATTCCGTTCTTACGCATATATATTTCTTACACATATATTCCTATCTTACACATATATATTCCGTTCTTACACATATATATTCCGTTCTAACGCATATATATTCCGTTCTTACACATATATATTTCGTTCTTACACGTATATATTCCGTTCTTACACATATATTCCGTTTATACACATACATATTCCGTTCTTACGCATATATTATCAGTTCTTACACATATATATTCAGTTCTTACAGATATATATTCAGTTCTTACAGATAAATATTCCGTTCTTACACATATATATTCCGTTCTTACGCATATATATTCAGTTCTTACGCATATATATTCAGTTCTTACGCATATATATTCAGTTCTTACGCATATATATTCTTACACATATATTCCGTTCTTACATATATATATTCAGTTCTTTCACATATATATTCCGTTCTTACACATATATATTCCGTTCTTACGCATATAAATTCAGTTCTTACGCATATATATTCCGTTCTTACGCATATATTATCAGTTCTTACACATATATATTCAGTTCTTACAGATATATATTCACTTTTTACACATATATATTCCGTTCTTACACATATATTCCGTTCTTACGCATATATATTCCGTTATTTTGCATATATATTCAGTTTTACGCATATATATTCAGTTCTTACGCATATATATTCAGTTCTTACACATATATTCAGTTCTTACACATATATATTCAGTTCTTACGCATATATATTCCCTTCTTAGACATATATATTCCGTTCTTACGCATATATATTCAGTTCTTACACATATAAATCAGTTCTTACACATATATATTTAGTTGATACACATATATAGTCCGTTCTTACACATATATATTCCGTTATTACACGTACATATTCCATTCTTACGCATATATATTCCGTTCTTACGCATATATGTTCAGTGTTACGCATATATGTTCAGTTCTTACGCATATATATTCCGTTCTTACACATATATATTCCGTTCTTACACGTATATATTCCGTTCTTCCACATATATATTCCGTTTATACACATAAATATTCCGTTCTTACAAATATGTATTCCGTTCTTACACCTATATATTCCGTTCTTACGCATATATATTTAGTTTTTACACATATATGTTCAGTTCTTACGCATATATATTCCGTTCTAACGCATAGATATTCCGTTCTTACACATATATATTCCGTTCTTACACGTCGATATTCCGTTCTTACACATATATATTCCGTTTATACACATATATATTCCGTTCTTACACATATATATTCTGTTCTTACACAAATATATTCCGTTCTTACACGTATATATTCCGTTGTTACATATATATATTCCGTTCTTACACATATATATTCCGTTCTTAGACAGATATATTCCGTTCTTACGCATATATATTCAGTTCTTACACATATATATTCAGTTCTTACACATATATATTCAGTTGTTACACATATATATTCCGTTCTTACACATATATATTCCGTTCTTACACGTACATATTCCGTTCTTACGCATATATATTCCGTTCTTAAGCATATATGTTCAGTATTACGCATATATATTCAGTTCTTACGCGTATATATTCCGTTCTTACACATATATATTCCGTTCTTACGCATATATATTCTTACACATATATTCCGTTATTACACATATATATTCAGTTCTTACACATATATATTCTGTTCTTACAAATATATATTTTGTTCTAACTCATATATATTCAGTTCTTACGCATATATATTCCGTTCTTACGCATATATTATCAGTTCTTACACATATATATTCAGTTCTTACAGATATATATTCACTTCTTACACATATATATTCCGTTCTTACACATATATTTTCCGTTCTTACACATATATTTTCCGTTCTTATACATATATATTCCGTTCTTAAACATATATATTACGTTCTTACGCATATATATTCAGTTCTTACGCATATGTAATCTGTTCTTACGCATATATATTCAGTTCTTACGCATATATATTCTTACACATATATTCCGTTCTTACATATATATATTCAGTTCTTTCACATATATATTCCGTTCTTACACATATATATTCCGTTCTTACGCATATATATTCAGTTCTTACGCATATATATTCCGTTCTTACCCATATATTATCAGTTCTTACACATATATATTCAGTTCTTACACATATATATTCACTTCTTACACATATATATTCCGTTCTTACACATATATATTCCGTTCTTACACATATATATTCCGTTCTAACGCAATATATTCCGTTCTTACACATATATATTCCGTTCTTACACATGTATATTCCGTTCTTACACATATATATTCCGTTCTTACACATATATTCCGTTCTTACGCATATATATTCCGTTATTTTGCATATATATTCAGTTTTACGCATATATATTCAGTTCTTACGCATATATATTCAGTTCTTACACATATATTCATTTCTTACACATATATATTCCGTTCTTACGCATATATATTCCCTTCTTAGACATATATATTCCGTTCTTACGCATATATATTCAGTTCTTACACATATATATTCAGTTCTTACACATATATATTTAGTTGATACACATATATAGTCCGTTCTTACACATATATATTCCGTTCTTACACGTACATATTCCATTCTTACGCATATATATTCCGTTCTTACGCATATATGTTCAGTGTTACGCATATATGTTCAGTTCTTACACATATATATTCCGTTCTTACACGTCGATATTCCGTTCTTACACATATATATTCCGTTTATACACATATATATTCCGTTCTTACACATATATATTCTGTTCTTACACAAATATATTCCATTCTTACACGTATATATTCCGTTCTTACATATATATATTCCGTTCTTACACATATATATTCCGTTCTTACATATATTTTCCGTTCTTACGCATATATATTCTGTTCTTTCGCATATATATTCAATTTTACGCATATATATTCAGTTCTTACGCATATATATTCAGTTCTTACACATATATATTCAGTTCTTACACATATATATTCAGTTCTTACGCATATATATTACGTTCTTAGACATATATATTCCGTTCTTACGCATATATATTCAGTTCTTACACATATATATTCCGTTCTTACACATATATATTCAGTTGTTACACATATATATTCCGTTCTTACACATATATATTCCGTTCTTACACGTACATATTCCATTCTTACGCATATATATTCCGTTCTTACGCATATATGTTCAGTGTAACGCATATATGTTCAGTTCTTACGCATATATATTCTTACACATATATTCCGTTCTTACATATATATATTCAGTTCTTTCACATATATATTCCGTTCTTACACATATATATTCCGTTCTTACGCATATATATTCAGTTCTTACGCATATATATTCCGTTCTTACGCATATATTATCAGTTCTTACACATATATATTCAGTTCTTACACATATATATTCACTTCTTACACATATATATTCCGTTCTTACACATATATATTCCGTTCTTACACATATATATTCCGTTCTTACACGTATATATTCCGTTCTTATACATATATATTCCGTTCTTACACATATATATTCCGTTCTTACACATATATTCCGTTCTTACGCATATATATTCCGTTATTTTGCATATATATTCAGTTTTACGCATATATATTCAGTTCTTACGCATATATATTCAGTTCTTACACATATATTCAGTTCTTACACATATATATTCAGTTCTTACGCATATATATTCCCTTCTTAGACATATATATTCCGTTCTTACGCATATATATTCAGTTCTTACACATATAAATCAGTTCTTACACATATATATTTAGTTGATACACATATATAGTCTGTTCTTACACATATATATTCCGTTCTTACACGTACATATTCCATTCTTACGCATATATATTCCGTTCTTACGCATATATGTTCAGTGTTACGCATATATGTTCAGTTCTTACGCATATATATTCCGTTCTTACACATATATATTCCGTTCTTACACGTATATATTCCGTTCTTCCACATATATATTCCGTTTATACACATAAATATTCCGTTCTTACAAATATGTATTCCGTTCTTACACCTATATATTCCGTTCTTACGCATATATATTTAGTTCTTACACATATATGTTCAGTTCTTACGCATATATATTCCGTTCTAACGCATAGATATTCCGTTCTTACACATATATATTCCGTTCTTACACGTCGATATTCCGTTCTTACACATATATATTCCGTTTATACACATATATATTCCGTTCTTACACATATATATTCTGTTCTTACACAAATATATTCCGTTCTTACACGTATATATTCCGTTGTTACATATATATATTCCGTTCTTACACATATATATTCCGTTCTTAGACAGATATATTCCGTTCTTACGCATATATATTCAGTTCTTACACATATATATTCAGTTCTTACACATATATATTCAGTTGTTACACATATATATTCCGTTCTTACACATATATATTCCGTTCTTACACGTACATATTCCGTTCTTACGCATATATATTCCGTTCTTAAGCATATATGTTCAGTATTACGCATATATATTCAGTTCTTACGCGTATATATTCCGTTCTTACACATATATATTCCGTTCTTACGCATATATATTCTTACACATATATTCCGTTATTACACATATATATTCAGTTCTTACACATATATATTCTGTTCTTACAAATATATATTTTGTTCTTACTCATATATATTCAGTTCTTACGCATATATATTCCGTTCTTACGCATATATTATCAGTTCTTACACATATATATTCAGTTCTTACAGATATATATTCACTTTTTACACATATATATTCCGTTCTTACACATATATTTTCCGTTCTTACACATATATTTTCCGTTCTTATACATATATATTCCGTTCTTACACATATATATTCCGTTCTTACGCATATATATTCAGTTCTTACGCATATGTAATCTGTTCTTACGCATATATATTCAGTTCTTACGCATATATATTCTTACACATATATTCCGTTCTTACATATATATATTCAGTTCTTTCACATATATATTCCGTTCTTACACATATATATTCCGTTCTTACGCATATATATTCAGTTCTTACGCATATATATTCCGTTCTTACCCATATATTATCAGTTCTTACACATATATATTCAGTTCTTACACATATATATTCACTTCTTACACATATATATTCCGTTCTTACACATATATATTCCGTTCTTACACATATATATTCCGTTCTAACGCAATATATTCCGTTCTTACACATATATATTCCGTTCTTACACATGTATATTCCGTTCTTACACATATATATTCCGTTCTTACACATATATTCCGTTCTTACGCATATATATTCCGTTATTTTGCATATATATTCAGTTTTACGCATATATATTCAGTTCTTACGCATATATATTCAGTTCTTACACATATATTCAGTTCTTACACATATATATTCAGTTCTTACGCATATATATTCCCTTCTTAGACATATATATTCCGTTCTTACGCATATATATTCAGTTCTTACACATATATATTCAGTTCTTACACATATATATTTAGTTGATACACATATATAGTCCGTTCTTACACATATATATTCCGTTCTTACACGTACATATTCCATTCTTACGCATATATATTCCGTTCTTACGCATATATGTTCAGTGTTACGCATATATGTTCAGTTCTTACGCATATATATTCCGTTCTAACGCATAGATATTCCGTTCTTACACATATATATTCCGTTCTTACACGTCGATATTCCGTTCTTACACATATATATTCCGTTTATACACATATATATTCCGTTCTTACACATATATATTCTGTTCTTACCACAAATATATTCCGTTCTTACACGTATATATTCCGTTGTTACATATATATATTCCGTTCTTACACATATATATTCCGTTCTTACATATATTTTCCGTTCTTACGCATATATATTCTGTTCTTTCGCATATATATTCAATTTTACGCATATATATTCAGTTCTTACGCATATATATTCAGTTCTTACACATATATATTCAGTTCTTACACATATATATTCAGTTCTTACGCATATATATTACGTTCTTAGACATATATATTCCGTTCTTACGCATATATATTCAGTTCTTACACATATATATTCCGTTCTTACACATATATATTCAGTTGTTACACATATATATTCCGTTCTTACACATATATATTCCGTTCTTACACGTACATATTCCATTCTTACGCATATATATTCCGTTCTTACGCATATATGTTCAGTGTAACGCATATATGTTCAGTTCTTACGCATATATATTCCGTTCTTACACATATATATTCCGTTCTTACGCATATATATCCTTACACATATATTCCTATCTTACACATATATATTCCGTTCTTACACATATATATTCCGTTCTAACGCATATATATTCCGTTCTTACACATATATATTTCGTTCTTACACGTATATATTCCGTTCTTACACATATATTCCGTTTATACACATATATATTCCGTTCTTACAAATATATTATCTGTTCTTACACATATATATTCCGTTCTTACACGTATATATTCCGTTCTTACATATATATATTCCGTTCTTACACATATATATTCCGTTCTTACATATATTTTCCGTTCTTACGCATATATATTCCGTTCTTTCGCAAATATATTCAATTTTACGCATATATATTCAGTTCTTACGCATATATATTCAGTTCTTACACATATATATTCAGTTCTTACACATATATATTCAGTTCTTACGCATATATATTCCGTTCTTACACATATATATTCCGTTCTTACGCATATATATTCTTACACATATATTCCGTTATTACACATATATATTCAGTTCTTACACATATATATTCCGTTCTTACAAATATATATTTTGTTCTTACGCATATATATTCAGTTCTTACGCATATATATTCCGTTCTTACGCATATATTATCAGTTCTTACACATATATATTCAGTTCTTACAGATATACATTCAGTTCTTACAGATATATATTCCGTTCTTACACATATATATTCCGTTCTTACGCATATATATTCAGTTCTTACGCATATATATTCAGTTCTTACGCATATATATTCTTACACATATATTCCGTTCTTACATATATATATTCAGTTCTTTCACATATATATTCCGTTCTTACACATATATATTCCGTTCTTACGCATATATATTCAGTTCTTACGCATATATATTCCGTTCTTACGCATATATTATCAGTTCTTACACATATATATTCAGTTCTTACACATATATATTCACTTCTTACACATATATATTCCGTTCTTACACATATATATTCCGTTCTTAAACATATATATTCCGTTCTTACACGTATATATTCCGTTCTTATACATATATATTCCGTTCTTACACATATATATTCCGTTCTTACACATATATTCCGTTCTTACGTATATATATTCCGTTATTTTGCATATATATTCAGTTTTACGCATATATATTCAGTTCTCACGCATATATATTCAGTTCTTACACATATATTCAGTTCTTACACATATATTCAGTTCTTACGCATATATATTCCCTTCTTAGACATATATATTCCGTTCTTACGCATATATATTCAGTTCTTACACATATAAATCAGTTCTTACACATATATATTTAGTTGATACACATATATAGTCCGTTCTTACACATATATATTCCGTTCTTACACATACATATTCCATTCTTACGCATATATATTCCGTTCTTACGCATATATGTTCAGTGTTACGCATATATGTTCAGTTCTTACGCATATATATTCCGTTCTTACACATATATATTCCGTTCTTACACGTATATATTCCGTTCTTCCACATATATATTCCGTTTATACACATAAATATTCCGTTCTTACAAATATGTATTCTGTTCTTACACATATATATTCCGTTCTTACACGTATATATTCCGTTCTTACATATATATATTCCGTTCTTACATATATTTCCGTTCTTACGCATATATATTCCGTTCTTTCGCATATATATTCAATTTTACGCATATATATTCAGTTCTTACGCATATATATTCAGTTCTTACACATATATATTCAGTTCTTACACATATATATTCCGTTCTTACACATATATATTCCGTTCTTACGCATATATATTCTTACACATATATTCCGTTATTACACATATATATTCAGTTCTTACACATATATATTCCGTTCTTACACATATATATTCCGTTCTTACGCATATATATTCAGTTCTTACGCATATATATTCCGTTCTTACGCAAATATTATCAGTTCTTACACATATATATTCAGTTCTTACAGATATATATTCACTTCTTACATATATATATTCCGTTCTTACACATATATATTCCGTTCTTACACATATATATTCCGTTCTTACGCATATATATTCAGTTCTTACGCCTATATATTCAGTTCTTAAATATATATATTCAGTTTTACGCATATATATTCAGTTCTTACGCATATATATTCAGTTCTTACGCATATATATTCAGTTCTTACGCATATATTTTCAGTTCTTACGCATATATATTCAGTTCTTACGCATATATATTCAGTTCTTACACATATATATTCAGTTCTTACACACATATATTCAGTTCTTACACATATATTCAGTTCTTACACATATATATTCCGTTTTTACACATATATATTCCGTTCTTACACATATATAATTTATTCTGTTCTTACACATATATATTCCGTTCTTACACATATATATTCCGTTCTTACACATATATTCCGTTCTTACACATACATATTCCGTTCTTACACATATATATTCCGTTCTTACACATATATTTTCCGTTATTACGCATTTATGTTCAGTTCTTACGCATATATATTCCGTTCTTACGCATATATATTCCGTTCTTACGCATATATATTCAGTTGTTACGCATATATATTCAGTTCTTACGCATATATATTCAGTTCTTACACATATATATTCAGTTTTAAGCATATATATTCAGTTCTTACGCATATATATTCAGTTCTTACGCATATATATTCAGTTCTTACGCATATATATTCAGTTTTTTTGCATATATATTCAGTTCTTACGCATATATATTCAGTTCTTACGCATATATATTCAGTTCTTACACATATATATTCCGTTCTTACACGTATATCTTCTGTTCATACACGTATATATTCCGTTCTTACACATATATATTCCGTTTTTACACATATATATTCCGTTCTTACACGTGTATATTGTGTTCTTACACATATATATTCCGTCCTTACACATATATATTCCGTTCTTACACATATATATTCCGTTCTTACGCATATATATTCCGTTCCTTTGCATATATTATCAGTTTTACGCATATATATTCAGTTCTTACGCATATATATTCAGTTCGAACACATATATATTCAGTTCTTACACATATATATTCAGTTCTTACGCATATATACTCCGTTCTTACACATATATATTCCGTTCTTACGCATATATATTCCGTTCTTACACATATATATTCCGTTCTTACGCATATATATTCCGTTCTAACGCATATATATTCCGTTCTTACACATATATATTCAGTTCTTACACATATATATTCCGTTCTTACACATATATATTCCGTTCTTACACATATATATTCACTTCTTACACATATATATTCCGTTCTTACACATATATATTCCGTTCTTACACATATTTATTCCGTTGTTACACATATATATTACGTTTTTACGCATATATATTCAGTTTTTACGCATATATATTCAGTTCTTACGCATATATGTTCAGTTCTTACGCATATATATTCAGTTTTTACACATATATATTCAGTTGTTACACATATATATTCCGTTCTTACACATATATATTCCGTTCTTACACATTTATATTCCGTTCTTTCGCATATATATTCCGTTCCTTCGCATATATTATCAGTTTTACGCATATATATTCAGTTCTTACGCATATATATTCAGTTCGAACACATATATATTCAGTACTTACACATATATATTCAGTTCTTACGCATATATATTCCGTTCTTACACATATATATTCCGTTCTTACGCATATATATTCAGTTCTTACACATATATATTCAGTTTTAAGCATATATATTCAGTTCTTACGCATATATATTCAGTTCTTACCCATATATATTCAGTTCTTACGCATATATATTCAGTTCTTTTGCATATATATTCAGTTCTTACGCATATATATTCAGTTCTTACGCATATATGTTCAGTTCTTACGCATATATATTCAGTTTTTACACATATATATTCAGTTGTTACACATATATATTCCGTTCTTACACATATATATTCCGTTCTTACACATTTATATTCCGTTCTTACGCATATATATTCCGTTCCTTCGCATATATTATCAGTTTTACGCATATATATTCAGTTCTTACGCATATATATTGAGTTCGAACACATATATATTCAGTACTTACACATATATATTCAGTTCTTACGCATATATATTCCGTTCTTACACATATATATTCCGTTCTTACGCATATATATTTAGTTCTTACACATATATATTCAGTTTTAAGCATATATATTCAGTTCTTACGCATATATATTCAGTTCTTACGCATATATATTCAGTTCTTACGCATATATATTCAGTTTTTTTGCATATATATTCAGTTCTTACGCATATATATTCAGTTCTTACGCATATATATTCAGTTCTTACGCATATATATTCCGTTCTTACACGTATATCTTCCGTTCTTACACGTATATATTCCGTTCTTACACATATATATTCCGTTCTTACACATATATATTCCGTTCTTACACGTATATATTCCGTTCTTACACATATATATTCCGTTCTTACACATATATATTCCGTTCTTACGCATATATATTCCGTTCCTTCGCATATATTAGCAGTTTTACGCATATATATTCAGTTCTTACGCATATATATTCAGTTCGAACACATATATATTCAGTTCTTACACATATATATTCAGTTCTTACGCATATATATTCTGTTCTTGCACATATATATTCCGTTCTTACGCATATATATTCCGTTCTTACACATATATATTCCGTTCTTACGCATATATATTCCATTCTAACGCATATATATTCCGTTCTTACACATATATATTCAGTTCTTACAAATATATATTCCGTTCTTACACATATATATTCCGTTCTTACACATATATATTCACTTCTTACACATATATATTCCGTTCTTACACATATATATTCCGTTCTTAAACATATGTATTCCGTTCTTACACATATATATTACGTTCTTACACATATATATTCCGTTCTTACACGTATATATTCCGTTCTTACACATATATAATCCGTTCTTACGCATATATATTCCGTTCTTTCGCATATATATTCAATTTTACGCATATATATTCAGTTCTTACGCATATATATTCAGTTCTTACACATATATATTCAGTTCTTACACATATATATTCCGTTCTTACACATATATATTCCGTTCTTACGCATATATATTCTTACACATATATTCCGTTATTACACATATATATTCAGTTATTACACATATATATTCCGTTCTTACACATATATATTCCGTTCTTACGCATATATATTCAGTTCTTACGCATATATATTCCGTTCTTACGCATATATTATCAGTTCTTACACATATATATTCAGTTCTTACAGATATATATTCACTTCTTACATATATATATTCCGTTCTTACACATATAGATTCCGTTCTTACACATATATATTCTGTTCTTACGCATATATATTCAGTTCTTACGCCTATATATTCAATTCTTATATATATATATTCAGTTTTACGCATATATATTCAGTTCTTACGCATATATATTCAGTTCTTACGCATATATATTCAGTTCTTACGCATATATTTTCAGTTCTTACGCATATATATTCAGTTCTTACGCATATATATTCAGTTCTTACACATATATATTCAGTTCTTACACACATATATTCAGTTCTTACACATATATTCAGTTCTTACACATATATATTCCGTTTTTACACATATATATTCCGTTCTTACACATATATATTCTGTTCTTACACATATATATTCCGTTCTTACACATATATATTCCGTTCTTACACATATATATTCCGTTCTTACACATACATATTCCGTTCTTACACATATATATTCCGTTCTTACACATATATTTTCCGTTATTACGCATATATGTTCAGTTCTTACGCATATATATTCCGTTCTTACGCATATATATTCCGTTCTTACGCATATATATTCAGTTGTTACGCATATATATTCAGTTCTTACGCATATATATTCAGTTCTTACACATATATATTCAGTTTTAAGCATATATATTCAGTTCTTACGCATATATATTCAGTTCTTACGCATATATATTCAGTTCTTACGCATATATATTCAGTTCTTTTGCATATATATTCAGTTCTTACGCATATATATTCAGTTCTTACGCATATATATTCAGTTCTTACACATATATATTCCGTTCTTACACGTATATCTTCCGTTCTTACACGTATATATTCCGTTCTTACACATATATATTCCGTTTTTACACATATATATTCCGTTCTTACACGTATATATTGTGTTCTTACACATATATATTCCGTTCTTACACATATATATTCCGTTGTTACACATATATATTCCGTTCTTACGCATATATATTCCGTTCCTTCGCATATATATTCAGTTTTTACACATATATAGTCAGTTGTTACACATATATATTCCGTTCTTACACATATATTCCGTTCTTACACATTTATATTCCGTTCTTACGCATATATATTCCGTTCCTTCGCATATATTATCAGTTTTACGCATATATATTCAGTTCTTACGCATATATATTCAGTTCGAACACATATATATTCAGTACTTACACATATATATTCAGTTCTTACGCATATATATTCCGTTTTTACACATATATATTCCGTTCTTACGCATATATATTCAGTTCTTACACATATATATTCAGTTTTAAGCATATATATTCAGTTCTTACGCATATATATTCAGTTCTTACGCATATATATTCAGTTCTTACGCATATATATTCAGTTCTTTTGCATATACATTCAGTTCTTACGCATATATATTCAGTTCTTACGCATATATATTCCGTTCTTACACGTATATCTTCCGTTCTTATACGTATATATTCCGTTCTTACACATATATATTCCGTTTTTACACATATATATTCCGTTCTTACACGTATATATTGTGTTCTTACACATATATATTCCGTTCTTACACGTATATATTCCGTTCTTACGCATATATATTCCGTTCTTACACATATATATTCCGTTCTTACGCATATATATTCCGTTCCTTCGCATATATTAGCAGTTTTACGCATATATATTCAGTTCTTACGCATATATATTCAGTTCGAACACATATATATTCAGTTCTTACACATATATATTCAGTTCTTACGCATATATATTCTGTTCTTACACATATATATTCCGTTCCTACGCATATATATTCCGTTCTTACACATATATATTCCGTTCTTACGTATATATATTCCATTCTAACGCATATATATTCCGTTCTTACACATATATATTCAGTTCTTACAAATATATATTCCGTTCTTACACATATATATTCCGTTCTTACACATATATATTCACTTCTTACACATATATATTCCGTTCTTACACATATATATTCCGTTCTTACACATATTTATTCCGTTCTTACACATATATATTACGTTCTTACACATATATATTCCGTTCTTACACGTATATATTCCGTTCTTACACATATATAATCCGTTCTTACGCATATATATTCCGTTCTTTCGCATATATATTCAATTTTACGCATATATATTCAGTTCTTACGCATATATATTCAGTTCTTACACATATATATTCAGTTCTTACACATATATATTCCGTTCTTACACATATATATTCCGTTCTTACGCATATATATTCTTACACATATATTCCGTTATTACACATATATATTCAGTTATTACACATATATATTCCGTTCTTACACATATATATTCCGTTCTTACGCATATATATTCAGTTCTTACGCATATATATTCCGTTCTTACGCATATATTATCAGTTCTTACACATATATATTCAGTTCTTACAGATATATATTCACTTCTTACATATATATATTCCGTTCTTACACATATAGATTCCGTTCTTACACATATATATTCCGTTCTTACGCATATATATTCAGTTCTTACGCCTATATATTCAATTCTTAAATATATATATTCAGTTTTACGCATATATATTCAGTTCTTACGCATATATATTCAGTTCTTACGCATATATATTCAGTTCTTACGCATATATTTTCAGTTCTTACGCATATATATTCAGTTCTTACGCTTATATATTCAGTTCTTACACATATATATTCAGTTCTTACACACATATATTCAGTTCTTACACATATATTCAGTTCTTACACATATATATTCCGTTTTTACACATATATATTCCGTTCTTACACATATATATTCTGTTCTTACACATATATATTCCGTTCTTACACATATATATTCCGTTCTTGCCCATATATATTCCGTTCTTACACATACATATTCCGTTCTTACACATATATATTCCGTTCTTACACATATATTTTCCGTTATTACGCATATATGTTCAGTTCTTACGCATATATATTCCGTTCTTACGCATATATATTCCGTTCTTACGCATATATATTCAGTTGTTACGCATATATATTCAGTTCTTACGCATATATATTCAGTTCTTACACATATATATTCAGTTTTAAGCATATATATTCAGTTCTTACGCATATATATTCCGTTCTAACGCATATATATTCCGTTCTTACACATATATATTCAGTTCTTACACATATATATTCCGTTCTTACACATATATATTCCGTTCTTACACATATATATTCACTTCTTACACATATATATTCCGTTCTTACACATATATATTCCGTTCTTACACATATTTATTGCGTTGTTACACATATATATTACGTTTTTACGCATATATATTCAGTTTTTACGCATATATATTCAGTTCTTACGCATATATGTTCAGTTCTTACGCATATATATTCAGTTTTTACACATATATATTCAGTTGTTACACATATATATTCCGTTCTTACACACATATATTCCGTTCTTACACATTTATATTCCGTTCTTACGCATATATATTCCGTTCCTTCGCATATATTATCAGTTTTACGCATATATATTCAGTTCTTACGCATATATATTCAGTTCGAACACATATATATTC
>JAWPHD010023577.1:0-21752 GCA_037043455.1 Cyrtodaria siliqua | reverse complement strand
CATTAGACGAAATCCAAGTTCACACATTAGCAAGAAATGTTGCCAAAGTTAATGCATGACAGATAACAGTCAATCAATTGTGACATTGCCCTTTGATCTTAGGCTCTACAAAGTCAGTAGAAAACTGAAGCAACCCCAAAATGGATCAAACTTTTAAAGGTATGGACAAATGCCATATAAAACTAAAACAATGGACTAAACCAGTGTTAAGCCAATATGTTGGCCAAAGTGACCTTGACCTTCAATATACTGATTACCAATACGTATACAGAGTTACGTGAATGATCTTTCAGTAATATTTCAGACAACGGCATCTTTGGAATAAATTCAGCTATATCCAGTGTCAAGTTTTATATTCACAATGACCTTGACCTCTATTTCTGATCTACCGACTCTTAATTCAAACATGCAGGACTATCCCCAATGCAAACTCGAACATCGAACACATTAAGGTGAATGTTATGTTATAACTGTGACCTTGACCTGCAAACCACTGACTTTAAACTCAGTTTGTTTTACATCAATCAGATACAGTTGTATGTAGATAAGTCTTGGCAATTTAACCATGCTACAGGTCGCGTTTACGGTCGCTGTGACCTACATAACTGACCTACTAATTCCAGATGTATATACACATATGTATACAAGGTGTCACGAAGATTGATGAATTACTCCAGATCAGGTTTAGAAAACAACAAATTGGACGTAACGTAATCCTTTTCAAAGTCAAGTTCAAGTTCTTTGTGACCTTGAACTTTGATCTACTGATCGATTGCTGGAGGTGCTAAACATTTAACAGCAACACCACCCTGCATAGCCTACGTTTTACATCCGAACCATAGAAAGAGATATGCGCAGACGACAATTTCTAAAAAATAATGCCGCCATGTTGTTTAATTTTTTTACACTGTAAACAATGGGGTCAAAATGAAAATTAGGCTTTGTGAAGCATAACGGTTGGCCATGGCAAGATTGTAAACAGATCTAGGAGCGTCCATTATCTAAACATACAGCAAGTAATAAATAAATTCGCGATTCATATTTGACGCCCAGGCACCTTGAAATGCACAATAGGTATATATAACTCGCACAGGTACGCAGTTGTTATGGTCCAGCAGAACTTAATATATGACCAACACCAATAAACACATACATTTATAAAACGTTTCTTGAAGATTAAGGTCTCCCACATGTATACACATCCTAAATGTTTAAATGGTTCAACTCGTACCTTACAAATCGATACCAGAATGTACAAATTTCGACAGAGCTTTCAAAGCCTATTTTATGAAAACAGGGGTACCACAAGGGTTAATACTTGAACCACTTCTATTTATCATGTTTGTCAATGATCTACCACTTTATGTAGAAAATGCAAACACAGACATATTTGCTGATGATGTAACAATGTCTGCGTCTGGTCGTAATCTTGAAATTATACAAGAAAATATCCAGCTCAGTCTCAAACAAACAGAACAATGGGCTAAGCAAAATAAAATGTTAATAAATGAAATGAAAACAAAATATATGATTATAGGTACATCTCAAAAGTTGTCTAAACTTAATAATGAAGTAAAACAATTATGTGTTAACAGTATAGCAATAGAAAATGTACAGAGTCAAAAACTATTAGGTGTATATATTGATAAAAAACCTGTCATGGGACGTCCATGTTGATAATCTTTGTAATTCGTAGACAAACAAAACTATTCTTTTGTGCGCAAAATCAAGAAATTTCTCACACATGAAACAAGAATTGTGTATTACAATGCATATTTACAACCAATTTTGGATTATGGTGACACTATTTGGGGAAATTGCTCTAGCAACAATATTAATAGAATCCGAAAAATCCAAAAGAGAGCTACTCGGATCATCCTTCAAAACCCTTATTTAAAGAGCTTAAATGGTTAAATGTTGATCGAATACAATTTCATAAAGCAGTGCAGGTTTACAAATGCATCAATAATCTTGCTCCAGACTATCTTACATCTTTGTTTCAAAATGTTCCTTCCTCTTATAAATTAAGGATTTGTTCAAATGGTGATCTAATCGTTCCGAAACATAGACTAAGTATATGCAAACAAAGTATTCGTAATTCTGGTGCTGTCATATGGAACTCAATCGCACCTCCAATGCGACAAGCCAAACATATCAAAGAATTTTCAAAGAAATATTATTCCTATCTTTTAGGTAATACTAGTTAATTTTAATTTGCTTGCATTTGGTTAAGTACTTTAAAATAACTTTAAAATATTTATATTTAGGGACTTTCGATTTTACAGAATTGTATAATATTGTATGTATATAACCATGTGTGTGTGTGTTACATGTTTCTTCATTTGATGGCCTCAAGGGAGAACAATTGTTGTAAACTGATTGATTTACCATCATTAAATAAAGCATATTTATTATTATTATTATTATTATTATTATTAAACTTGCGGTCATGTATAGATTCGACGTTATTTTAACGATTTTCGCGGCAGAACAGTTATACCAGCTAAGTGTCAGTTCCGACTCACTAATGTCATATAATATTTAACCGTGTTCAAGTCTTTGGTAAATTTGTTTAAAGCATTCCAATACATAGTCAGCACATGTATAATCCGCACAGTTATAGAATATATCAGAGTCTCGCAATCTCTTACACTTCTTACTTAATGTGGTTTCAAATATTCGCATTTGCGTGGACTGTGGAATATCCGGTATGCATGCGGAGACTCATCTTTGGCATCCTTTTCTTCCATTTCTTGAACATTAATCTTAGTTTCGCCCTGTTTACTACCACCAGGCCCACAATGGTTAATCCTATTACTGTGAAAATGATCCCCGTCACCGCCTTCACGGCGGCAGTGTTGGACGGAACCTCGGTCTGGAAACACTTCAGATCTGATGGTTGTAGCGACAAAATTGGCTTATCAATATATGAGGAATGGTAGCCGCCAGCACATGTCATATCCTTCTTATTACCGACAGATACCTTGGTGTTATTGAGCCAGATCCATGTGTCTAAGAGCCCACAATCGCAATAAAACGGGTTGTGTTCAAGGTGCACCTCTTTCAAGTTTTTCAATAACGAAACTTTCCTAAGAAACTCTTTTGGTATTTTCGGCATCGAATTGTATGCCAAATTTAAGGTCTGCAAGTTTTCCAAGCAGTTGTCTCGTGTAGGCAAAGAAGGCGAATCAAAATGATTGTGGGAGAGGTCGAGAAACCGAAGAGAAGTAAGCGCGCAAAGTGAGTTTGCAATTGGCTCTGAAAATGTGAAAAACTCGTTAGAACCGAGTTTTAATGTTAACAGCTTCGTCATATCGGTGTTGGTGAAAACGGACGCCAGTTTTCCTATATGAATCGAACCGTTCCAGACTTCATCAAAGGCGTTTGTTAGATCTAAATGCTTCAGTTTGGGAAGACTTGTAAAGTAGCCATATTTGTGATTGTGATAGTCAATCTGCCAATTATTTTCACTAATCGACAAGTTTTCTAAATTCGGCATACAGTGAAAGCTTTTACCGTGAATCCGAACGATGTTATTGTTAGAAATGTCAAGCGTTTTCAGCTCTTTCAAAACAAGTGACGAATCATTATGGCAAGAACCCAGAAAGTTGTGTGGAATCTCCTGGAAATTACTCCCAGTGATAATAACTTTGTTAACTTTGTCCTTGATTTCTGGATATAACAATGTTATATCCGTCAGCGTGGTTTCATCGTGACACTCAACATATTTATCCGTACAGATGCATTTAGGAAATTTCTTTTCGCAATAATCCGTGCTGCAGTGAACAACGCCGAAGCACAAGAAGCAAACAGCAAATTGTAATATTAACACAAATCCTCCGCTGTGACGTGTAAATCCATCGAAATGTCTACAATATTGTCGTATGTTTTGAATAATCGCCATTTTTATCACCTGTGTTATCTGTTGTTAACTTCGTACAAGATGTACGACCAATGTCAAATTGGTAGCCTGAGGCAAGCGATGTGTAATTAGATGTATTACACGCTGATATCAACTGTGAGTAATCGTCCTCCCAATTCAATAATGTCCTGTTAAAGTCCCTGTCCCTGTCATAGTTTGCAACAGATGTATACCGTTTCTAAACCTACTGACGACCAGTTTTATATATATACCTTACATGTTTTGAAATATGAACTCTGTAGACACAAAACAAATAACTTTAACCAGCCAAGTCAAAACAAAAAACTTGAACTTTGAATTAAGAGTTATCATAATAATTCATGTTACGCATATTCAATCTCGTGTGTTTTTAGCACTTGTGAAAAAACCTGTACGTTTAATCGGCACATATACATTTGTTATGACCTGAACACCTGGATAAATGATTTTGAAGTGTAATTGTGTTATTAGCTGTAGGTGGGTTAGTGCATTTAAGAGGAGCGCCGTTATTAGCTGTAGGTGGGTTAGAGCCTGTAAGAGGAGCGCCGTTATTAGCTGTAGGCGGGTTAGTGCCTGTAAGAGGAGCGCAGTTATTATCTGTAGGTGGGTTACTGCCTGTAAAAGGAGCGCCGTTATTAGCTGTAGGTGGGTAAGTGCCTGTAAGAGTAGCGCCGTTATTATCTGTAGGTGGGTTACTGCCTGTAAAAGGAGCGCCGTTATTAGCTGTAGGTGGGTAAGTGCCTGTAAGAGGAGCGCCGTTATTATCTGTAGGTGGGTTACTGCCTGTAAGAGGAGCGCCGTTATTAGCTGTAGGTGGGTTAGTGCCTGTAAGAGGAGCGCCGTTATTAGCTGTAGGTGGGTAAGTGCCTGTCAGAGGAGCGCCGTTATTATCTGTAGGTGGGTTACTGCCTGTAAAAGGAGCGCCGTTATTAGCTGTAGGTGGGTAAGTGCCTGTAAGAGGAGCGCCGTTATTATCTGTAGGTGGGTTACTGCCTGTAAAAGGAGCGCCGTTATTAGCTGTAGGTGGGTAAGTGCCTGTAAGAAGAGCGCCGTTATTATCTGTAGGTGGGTTACTGCCTGTAAAAGGAGCGCCGTTATTAGCTGTAGGTGGGTTAGTGCCTGTAAGAGGAGCGCCGCTATTAGCTGTAGGTGGGTTAGTGCCTGTAAAAGGAGCGCCGTTATTAGCTGTAGGCGGGTTAGTGCCTGTAAGAGGAGCGCCGCTATTAGCTGTAGGTGGGTTACTGCCTGTTAAAGGAGCGCCGTTATTAGCTGTAGGTGGGTAAGTGTCTGTAAGAGGAGCGCCGTTATTAGCTGTAGGTGGGTTACTGCATGTAAAAGGAGCGCCGTTATTAGCTGTAGGTGGGTAAGTGCCTGTAAGAGGAGCGCCGTTATTATCTGTAGGTGGGTTACTGCCTGTAAAAGGAGCGCCGTTATTAGCTGTAGGTGGGTTAGTGCCTGTAAGAGGAGCGCCGCTATTAGCTGTAGGTGGGTTAGTGCCTGTAAAAGGAGCGCCGTTATTAGCTGTAGGCGGGTTAGTGCCTGTAAGAGGAGCGCCGCTATTAGCTGTAGGTGGGTTACTGCCTGTTAAAGGAGCGCCGTTATTAGCTGTAGGTGGGTAAGTGTCTGTAAGAGGAGCGCCGTTATTAGCTGTAGGTGGGTTACTGCATGTAAAAGGAGCGCCGTTATTAGCTGTAGGCGGGTTAGTGCCTGTAAGAGGAGCGCCGTTATTAGCTGTAGGCGGGTTAGTGCCTGTAAGAGGAGCGCCGTTATTAGCTGTAGACGGGTAAGTGCCTGTAAGAGGAGCGCCGTTATTAGCTGTAGGTGGGTTAGTGCCTGTAAGAGGAGCGCCGTTATTAGCTGTAGGCGGGTTAGTGCCTGTAAGAGGAGCGCCGTTATTAGCTGTAGCCGGGTTAGTGCCTGTAAGAGGAGCGCCGTTATTAGCTGTAGGCGGGTTAGTGCCTGTAAGAGGAGCGCCGTTATTAGCTGTAGTCGGGTTAGTGCCTGTAAGAGGAGCGCCGTTATTATCTGTAGGCGGGTTAGTGCCTGTAAGAGGAGCGCCGTTATTAGCTGTAGGCGGGTTAGTGCCTGTAAGAGGAGCGCCGTTATTAGCTGTAGACGGGTAAGTCCCTGTAAGAGGAGCGCCGTTATTAGCTGTAGGTGGGTTAGTGCCTGTAAGAGGAGCGCCGTTATTAGCTGTAGGCGGGTTAGTGCCTGTAAGAGGAGCGCCGTTATTAGCTGTAGACGGGTAAGTGCCTGTAAGAGGAGCGCCGTTATTAGCTGTAGGCGGGTTAGAGCCTGTAAGAGATGCGCCGTTATTAGCTGTAGTCGGGTTAGTGCCTGTAAGAGGAGCGCCGCTATTAGCTGTAGGCGGGTTACTGCCTGTAAAAGGAGCGCCGTTATTAGCTGTAGACGGGTAAGTGCCTGTAAGAGGAGCGCCGTTTTAGCTGTAGTCGGGTTAGTGCCTGTAAGAGGAGCGCCGTTATTAGCTGTAGCCGGGTTAGTGCCTTTTAGAGGAGCGCCGTTTTAGCTGTAGTCGGGTTAGTGCCTGTAAGAGGAGCGCCGTTATTAGCTGTAGCCGGGTTAGTGCCTTTTAGAGGAGCGCCGTTATTAGCTGTAGGCGGGTTACTGCCTGTAAGAGGAGCGCCGTTATTATCTGTAGGTGGGTAAGTGCCTGTAAGAGGAGCGCCGTTATTAGCTGTAGGCGGGTTAGTGCCTTTTAGAGGAGCGCCGTTTTAGCTGTAGTCGGGTTAGTGCCTGTAAAAGGAGCGCCGTTATTAGCTGTAGGCGGGTTAGTGCCTGTAAGAGGAGCGCCGTTATTAGCTGTAGGCGGGTTAGAGCCTGTAAGACGAGCGCCGTTATTATCTGTAGGTGGGTAAGTGCCTGTAAGAGGAGCGCCGTTATTAGCTGTAGGCGGGTTAGTGCCTGTAAGAGGAGCGCCGTTATTATATGTAGGTGGGTAAGTGCCTGTAAGAGGAGCGCCGTTATTAGCTGTAGGCGGGTAAGTGCCTGTAAGAGGAGCGCCGTTATTATCTGTAGGTGGGTAAGTGCCTGTAAGAGGAGCGCCGTTATTAGCTGTAGGCGGGTTAGTGCCTGTAAGAGGAGCGCCGTTATTATCTGTAGGTGGGTAAGTGCCTGTAAGAGGAGCGCCGTTATTAGCTGTAGGTGGGTTAGTGCCTGTAAGAGGAGCGCCGTTATTATCTGTAGGTGGGTAAGTGCCTGTAAGAGGAGCGCCGTTATTAGCTGTAGGCGGGTTAGTGCCTGTAAGAGGAGCGCCGTTATTAGCTGTAGGCGGGTTAGAGCCTGTAAGAGGAGCGCCGTTATTAGCTGTAGTCGGGTTAGTGCCTGTAAGAGGAGCGCCGCTATTAGCTGTAGGCGGGTTACTGCCTGTAAAAGGAGCGCCGTTATTAGCTGTAGACGGGTAAGTGCCTGTAAGAGGAGCGCCGTTTTAGCTGTAGTCGGGTTAGTGCCTGTAAGAGGAGCGCCGTTATTAGCTGTAGCCGGGTAAGTGCCTTTTAGAGGAGCGCTGTTTTAGCTGTAGTCGGGTTAGTGCCTGTAAGAGGAGCGCCGTTATTAGCTGTAGGCGGGTTACTGCCTGTAAAAGGAGCGCCGTTATTAGCTGTAGACGGGTAAGTGCCTGTAAGAGGAGCGCCGTTTTAGCTGTAGTCGGGTTAGTGCCTGTAAGAGGAGCGCCGTTATTAGCTGTAGCCGGGTTAGTGCCTTTTAGAGGAGCGCCGTTATTAGCTGTAGGCGGGTTACTGCCTGTAAAAGGAGCGCCGTTATTAGCTGTAGCCGGGTTAGTGCCTTTTAGAGGAGCGCCGTTATTAGCTGTAGTCGGGTTAGTGCCTGTAAGAGGAGCGCCGTTATTAGCTGTAGCCGGGTTAGTGCCTTTTAGAGGAGCGCCGTTATTATCTGTAGGTGGGTAAGTGCCTGTAAGAGGAGCGCCGTTATTAGCTGTAGGCGGGTTAGTGCCTTTTAGAGGAGCGCCGTTTTAGCTGTAGTCGGGTTAGTGCCTGTAAGAGGAGCGCCGCTATTAGCTGTAGGTGGGTTACTGCCTGTTGAAGGAGCGCCGTTATTAGCTGTAGGTGGGTAAGTGTCTGTAAGAGGAGCGCCGTTATTAGCTGTAGGTGGGTTACTGCATGTAAAAGGAGCGCCGCTATTAGCTGTAGGTGGGTAAGTGTCTGTAAGAGGAGCGCCGCTATTAGCTGTAGGTGGGTTAGTGCCTGTAAAAGGAGCGCCGTTATTAGCTGTAGGCGGGTTAGTGCCTGTAAGAGGAGCGCCGCTATTAGCTGTAGGTGGGTTACTGCCTGTTAAAGGAGCGCCGTTATTAGCTGTAGGTGGGTAAGTGTCTGTAAGAGGAGCGCCGTTATTAGCTGTAGGTGGGTTACTGCATGTAAAAGGAGCGCCGTTATTAGCTGTAGGCGGGTTAGTGCCTGTAAGAGGAGCGCCGTTATTAGCTGTAGGCGGGTTAGTGCCTGTAAGAGGAGCGCCGTTATTAGCTGTAGACGGGTAAGTGCCTGTAAGAGGAGCGCCGTTATTAGCTGTAGGTGGGTTAGTGCCTGTAAGAGGAGCGCCGTTATTAGCTGTAGGCGGGTTAGTGCCTGTAAGAGGAGCGCCGTTATTAGCTGTAGCCGGGTTAGTGCCTGTAAGAGGAGCGCCGTTATTAGCTGTAGGCGGGTGAGTGCCTGTAAGAGGAGCGCCGTTATTAGCTGTAGTCGGGTTAGTGCCTGTAAGAGGAGCGCCGTTATTATCTGTAGGTGGGTAAGTGCCTGTAAGAGGAGCGCCGTTATTAGCTGTAGGCGGGTTAGTGCCTGTAAGAGGAGCGCCGTTATTAGCTGTAGGCGGGTTAGTGCCTGTAAGAGGAGCGCCGTTATTAGCTGTAGACGAGTAAGTGCCTGTAAGAGGAGCGCCGTTATTAGCTGTAGGTGGGTTAGTGCCTGTAAGAGGAGCGCCGTTATTAGCTGTAGGCGGGTTAGTGCCTGTAAGAGGAGCGCCGTTATTAGCTGTAGACGGGTAAGTGCCTGTAAGAGGAGCGCCGTTATTAGCTGTAGGCGGGTTAGAGCCTGTAAGAGGAGCGCCGTTATTAGCTGTAGTCGGGTTAGTGCCTGTAAGAGGAGCGCCGCTATTAGCTGTAGGCGGGTTACTGCCTGTAAAAGGAGCGCCGTTATTAGCTGTAGACGGGTAAGTGCCTGTAAGAGGAGCGCCGTTTTAGCTGTAGTCGGGTTAGTGCCTGTAAGAGGAGCGCCGTTATTAGCTGTAGCCGGGTTAGTGCCTTTTAGAGGAGCGCCGTTTTAGCTGTAGTCGGCTTAGTGCCTGTAAGAGGAGCGCCGTTATTAGCTGTAGCCGGGTTAGTGCCTTTTAGAGGAGCGCCGTTATTAGCTGTAGGCGGGTTACTGCCTGTAAGAGGAGCGCCGTTATTATCCGTAGGTGGGTAAGTGCCTGTAAGAGGAGCGCCGTTATTAGCTGTAGGCGGGTTAGTGCCTTTTAGAGGAGCGCCGTTTTAGCTGTAGTCGGGTTAGTGCCTGTAAAAGGAGCGCCGTTATTAGCTGTAGTCGGGTTAGTGCCTGTAAGAGGAGCGCCGTTATTAGCTGTAGGCGGGTTAGAGCCTGTAAGAGGAGCGCCGTTATTATCTGTAGGTGGGTAAGTGCCTGTAAGAGGAGCGCCGTTATTAGCTGTAGGCGGGTTAGTGCCTGTAAGAGGAGCGCCGTTATTATATGTAGGTGGGTAAGTGCCTGTAAGAGGAGCGCCGTTATTAGCTGTAGGCGGGTAAGTGCCTGTAAGAGGAGCGCCGTTATTATCTGTAGGTGGGTAAGTGCCTGTAAGAGGAGCGCCGTTATTAGCTGTAGGCGGGTTAGTGCCTGTAAGAGGAGCGCCGTTATTATCTGTAGGTGGGTAAGTGCCTGTAAGAGGAGCGCCGTTATTAGCTGTAGGTGGGTTAGTGCCTGTAAGAGGAGCGCCGTTATTATCTGTAGGTGGGTAAGTGCCTGTAAGAGGAGCGCCGTTATTAGCTGTAGGCGGGTTAGTGCCTGTAAGAGGAGCGCCGTTATTAGCTGTAGGCGGGTTAGAGCCTGTAAGAGGAGCGCCGTTATTAGCTGTAGTCGGGTTAGTGCCTGTAAGAGGAGCGCCGCTATTAGCTGTAGGCGGGTTACTGCCTGTAAAAGGAGCGCCGTTATTAGCTGTAGACGGGTAAGTGCCTGTAAGAGGAGCGCCGTTTTAGCTGTAGTCGGGTTAGTGCCTGTAAGAGGAGCGCCGTTATTAGCTGTAGCCGGGTAAGTGCCTTTTAGAGGAGCGCTGTTTTAGCTGTAGTCGGGTTAGTGCCTGTAAGAGGAGCGCCGTTATTAGCTGTAGGCGGGTTACTGCCTGTAAAAGGAGCGCCGTTATTAGCTGTAGACGGGTAAGTGCCTGTAAGAGGAGCGCCGTTTTAGCTGTAGTCGGGTTAGTGCCTGTAAGAGGAGCGCCGTTATTAGCTGTAGCCGGGTTAGTGCCTTTTAGAGGAGCGCCGTTATTAGCTGTAGGCGGGTTACTGCCTGTAAAAGGAGCGCCGTTATTAGCTGTAGCCGGGTTAGTGCCTTTTAGAGGAGCGCCGTTATTAGCTGTAGTCGGGTTAGTGCCTGTAAGAGGAGCGCCGTTATTAGCTGTAGCCGGGTTAGTGCCTTTTAGAGGAGCGCCGTTATTATCTGTAGGTGGGTAAGTGCCTGTAAGAGGAGCGCCGTTATTAGCTGTAGGCGGGTTAGTGCCTTTTAGAGGAGCGCCGTTTTAGCTGTAGTCGGGTTAGTGCCTGTAAGAGGAGCGCCGCTATTAGCTGTAGGTGGGTTACTGCCTGTTAAAGGAGCGCCGTTATTAGCTGTAGGTGGGTAAGTGTCTGTAAGAGGAGCGCCGTTATTAGCTGTAGGTGGGTTACTGCATGTAAAAGGAGCGCCGCTATTAGCTGTAGGTGGGTAAGTGTCTGTAAGAGGAGCGCCGCTATTAGCTGTAGGTGGGTTAGTGCCTGTAAAAGGAGCGCCGTTATTAGCTGTAGGCGGGTTAGTGCCTGTAAGAGGAGCGCCGCTATTAGCTGTAGGTGGGTTACTGCCTGTTAAAGGAGCGCCGTTATTAGCTGTAGGTGGGTAAGTGTCTGTAAGAGGAGCGCCGTTATTAGCTGTAGGTGGGTTACTGCATGTAAAAGGAGCGCCGTTATTAGCTGTAGGCGGGTTAGTGCCTGTAAGAGGAGCGCCGTTATTAGCTGTAGGCGGGTTAGTGCCTGTAAGAGGAGCGCCGTTATTAGCTGTAGACGGGTAAGTGCCTGTAAGAGGAGCGCCGTTATTAGCTGTAGGTGGGTTAGTGCCTGTAAGAGGAGCGCCGTTATTAGCTGTAGGCGGGTTAGTGCCTGTAAGAGGAGCGCCGTTATTAGCTGTAGCCGGGTTAGTGCCTGTAAGAGGAGCGCCGTTATTAGCTGTAGGCGGGTGAGTGCCTGTAAGAGGAGCGCCGTTATTAGCTGTAGTCGGGTTAGTGCCTGTAAGAGGAGCGCCGTTATTATCTGTAGGTGGGTAAGTGCCTGTAAGAGGAGCGCCGTTATTAGCTGTAGGCGGGTTAGTGCCTGTAAGAGGAGCGCCGTTATTAGCTGTAGGCGGGTTAGTGCCTGTAAGAGGAGCGCCGTTATTAGCTGTAGACGGGTAAGTGCCTGTAAGAGGAGCGCCGTTATTAGCTGTAGGTGGGTTAGTGCCTGTAAGAGGAGCGCCGTTATTAGCTGTAGGCGGGTTAGTGCCTGTAAGAGGAGCGCCGTTATTAGCTGTAGACGGGTAAGTGCCTGTAAGAGGAGCGCCGTTATTAGCTGTAGGCGGGTTAGAGCCTGTAAGAGGAGCGCCGTTATTAGCTGTAGTCGGGTTAGTGCCTGTAAGAGGAGCGCCGCTATTAGCTGTAGGCGGGTTACTGCCTGTAAAAGGAGCGCCGTTATTAGCTGTAGACGGGTAAGTGCCTGTAAGAGGAGCGCCGTTTTAGCTGTAGTCGGGTTAGTGCCTGTAAGAGGAGCGCCGTTATTAGCTGTAGCCGTGTTAGTGCCTTTTAGAGGAGCGCCGTTTTAGCTGTAGTCGGCTTAGTGCCTGTAAGAGGAGCGCCGTTATTAGCTGTAGCCGGGTTAGTGCCTTTTAGAGGAGCGCCGTTATTAGCTGTAGGCGGGTTACTGCCTGTAAGAGGAGCGCCGTTATTATCCGTAGGTGGGTAAGTGCCTGTAAGAGGAGCGCCGTTATTAGCTGTAGGCGGGTTAGTGCCTTTTAGAGGAGCGCCGTTTTAGCTGTAGTCGGGTTAGTGCCTGTAAAAGGAGCGCCGTTATTAGCTGTAGGCGGGTTAGTGCCTGTAAGAGGAGCGCCGTTATTAGCTGTAGGCGGGTTAGAGCCTGTAAGAGGAGCGCCGTTATTATCTGTAGGTGGGTAAGTGCCTGTAAGAGGAGCGCCGTTATTAGCTGTAGGCGGGTTAGTGCCTGTAAGAGGAGCGCCGTTATTATATGTAGGTGGGTAAGTGCCTGTAAGAGGAGCGCCGTTATTAGCTGTAGGCGGGTAAGTGCCTGTAAGAGGAGCGCCGTTATTATCTCTAGGTGGGTAAGTGCCTGTAAGAGGAGCGCCGTTATTAGCTGTAGGCGGGTTAGTGCCTGTAAGAGGAGCGCCGTTATTATCTGTAGATGGGTAAGTGCCTGTAAGAGGAGCGCCGTTATTAGCTGTAGGTGGGTTAGTGCCTGTAAGAGGAGCGCCGTTATTATCTGTAGGTGGGTAAGTGCCTGTAAGAGGAGCGCCGTTATTAGCTGTAGGCGGGTTAGTGCCTGTAAGAGGAGCGCCGTTATTAGCTGTAGGCGGGTTAGAGCCTGTAAGAGGAGCGCCGTTATTAGCTATAGTCGGGTTAGTGCCTGTAAGAGGAGCGCCGCTATTAGCTGTAGGCGGGTTACTGCCTGTAAAAGGAGCGCCGTTATTAGCTGTAGACGGGTAAGTGCCTGTAAGAGGAGCGCCGTTTTAGCTGTAGTCGGGTTAGTGCCTGTAAGAGGAGCGCCGTTATTAGCTGTAGCCGGGTTAGTGCCTTTTAGAGGAGCGCTGTTTTAGCTGTAGTCGGGTTAGTGCCTGTAAGAGGAGCGCCGTTATTAGCTGTAGGCGGGTTACTGCCTGTAAGAGGAGCGCCGTTATTAGCTGTAGCTGGGTTAGTGCCTTTTAGAGGAGCGCCGTTATTAGCTGTAGGCGGGTTACTGCCTGTAAAAGGAGCGCCGTTATTAGCTGTAGCCGGGTTAGTGCCTTTTAGAGGAGCGCCGTTATTAGCTGTAGTCGGGTTAGTGCCTGTAAGAGGAGCGCCGTTATTAGCTGTAGCCGGGTTAGTGCCTTTTAGAGGAGCGCCGTTATTAGCTGTAGGCGGGTTACTGCCTGTAAGAGGAGCGCCGTTATTATCTGTAGGTGGGTAAGTGCCTGTAAGAGGAGCGCCGTTATTAGCTGTAGGCGGGTTAGTGCCTTTTAGAGGAGCGCCGTTTTAGCTGTAGTCGGGTTAGTGCCTGTTAAAGGAGCGCCGTTATTAGCTGTAGGCGGGTTAGTGCCTGTCAGAGGAGCGCCGTTATTATCTGTAGGTGGGTAAGTGCCTGTAAGAGGAGCGCCGTTATTAGCTGTAGGCGGGTTACTGCCTGTAAAAGGAGCGCCGTTATTAGCTGTAGGTGGGTTAGTGCCTGTAAGAGGAGCGCCGTTATTATCTGTAGGTGGGTAAGTGCCTGTAAGATGAGCGCCGTTATTAGCTGTAGGCGGGTTAGTGCCTGTAAGAGGAGCGCCGTTATTAGCTGTAGGCGTGTTAGAGCCTGTAAGAGGAGCGCCGTTATTAGCTGTAGTCGGGTTAGTGCCTGTAAGAGGAGCGCCGCTATTAGCTGTAGGCGGGTTACTGCCTGTAAAAGGAGCGCCGTTATTAGCTGTAGACGGGTAAGTGCCTGTAAGAGGAGCGCCGTTTTAGCTGTAGTCGGGTTAGTGCCTGTAAGAGGAGCGCCGTTATTAGCTGTAGCCGGGTAAGTGCCTTTTAGAGGAGCGCCGTTTTATCTGTAGTCGGGTTAGTGCCTGTAAGAGGAGCGCCGTTATTAGCTGTAGGCGGGTTACTGCCTGTAAAAGGAGCGCCATTATTAGCTGTAGACGGGTAAGTGCCTGTAAGAGGAGCGCCGTTTTAGCTGTAGTCGGGTTAGTGCCTGTAAGAGGAGCGCCGTTATTAGCTGTAGCCGGGTTAGTGCCTTTTAGAGGAGCGCCGTTATTAGCTGTAGGCGGGTTACTGCCTGTAAAAGGAGCGCCGTTATTAGCTGTAGACGGGTAAGTGCCTGTAAGAGGAGCGCCGTTATTATCTGTAGGTGGGTTACTGCCTGTAAAAGGAGCGCCGTTATTAGCTGTAGACGGGTAAGTGCCTGTAAGAGGAGCGCCGTTATTATCTGTAGGTGGGTTACTGCCTGTAAAAGGAGCGCCGTTATTAGCTGTAGGCGGGTAAGTGCCTGTAAGAGGAGCGTCGTTATTATCTGTAGGTGGGTTACTGCCTGTAAAAGGAGCGCCGTTATTAGCTGTAGGCGGGTTAGTGCCTTTAGGAGGAGCGCCGTTATTAGCTGTAGGTGGGTAAGTGCCTGTAAGAGGAGCGCCGTTATTAGCTGTAGACGGGTAAGTGCCTGTAAAAGGAGCGCCGTTATTATCTGTAGTCGGGTTAGTGCCTGTAAAAGGAGCGCCGTTATTAGCTGTAGGCGGATTAGTGCCTGTAAGAGGAGCGCCGTTATTAGCTGTAGGCGGGTTAGTGCCTGTAAGAGGAGCGCCGTTATTATCTGTAGTCGGGTTAGTGCCTGTAAAAGGAGCGCCGTTATTAGCTGTAGGCGGGTTAGTGCCTGTAAGAGGAGCGCCGTTATTAGCTGTAGGTGGGTAAGTGCCTGTAAGAGGAGCGCCGTTATTAGCTGTAGGTGGGTTACTGCCTGTAAGAGGAGCGCCGTTATTAGCTGTAGGCGGGTTACTGCCTGTAAGAGGAGCGCCGTTATTATCTGTAGTCGGGTTAGTTCCTGTAAAAGGAGCGCCGTTATTAGCTGTAGGCGGGTTAGTGCCTGTAAGAGGAGCGCCGTTATTAGCTGTAGGCGGTTAGTGCCTTTGAGAGGAGCGCCGTTATTAGCTGTAGGTGGGTTAGTGCCTGTAAGAGGAGCGCCGTTATTAGCTGTAGGTGGGTTAGTGCCTGTAAGAGGAGCGCCGTTATTAGCTGTAGGCGGGTTAGTGCCTGTAAGAGGAGCGCCGTTATTAGCTGTAGGCGGGTTAGTTCCTGTAAGAGGAGCGCCGTTATTATCTGTAGGTGGGTAAGTGCCTGTAAGAGGAGCGCCGTTATTAGCTGTAGGCGGGTTAGTGCCTGTAAAAGGAGCGCCGTTATTAGCTGTAGGCGGGTTAGTGCCTGTAAGAGGAGCGCCGTTATTAGCTGTAGGCGGGTTAGTGCCTGTAAGAGGAGCGCCGTTATTAGCTGTAGGCGGGTTAGTGCCTGTAAAAGGAGTGCCGTTATTAGCTGTAGGCGGGTTAGTGCCTGTAATAGGAGCGCCGTTATTAGCTGTAGGTGGGTTAGTGCCTGTAAGAGGAGCGCCGTTATTAGCTGTAGGCGGGTTAGTGCCTTTAAGAGGAGCGCCGTTATTAGCTGTAGGCGGGTTAGTGCCTGTAAGAGGAGCGCCGTTATTAGCTGTAGGTGGGTTAGTGCCTGTAAGAGGAGCGCCGTTATTAGCTGTAGGCGGGTTAGTGCCTGTAAGAGGAGCGCCGTTATTAGCTGTAGGTGGGTTAGTGCCTGTAAGAGGAGCGCCGTTATTAGCTGTAGGCGGGTTAGTGCATGTAAGAGGAGCGCCGTTATTAGCTGTAGGCGGGTTAGTGCCTTTAAGAGTGTTAAATATTAAGAAATTTTATAGAAATTCGTAGAAAAGTTATGTTCGTTTGTGTGCACTCTTCCCGTTTCGCAGAAATATATGGAGATTTAATAATAATAATAATAATAATAATAATAATATCTTTATTTCAAGAGGATAACATATTTGTCTACAAGCCAGTCTAACATATGGTCCTTAGACAAAATAGAATATATTCACAGTTTATACAAACGTGATTAAAATAATGGTACAAAAAGAATAAAATGAATAAAATATATCTAGAAACTTCATGATTTTTCTAATAAGGTGGTATTTGAGATATAATGATTAAGACATATACAACCTTCAGGTGATGTGTATACAATATAAAACTAATGTTTAAAACTCGTCAATTGTTTATGTTTTTAACAATATAAATATTAAAGTTTTAAGAATTATATCTTAAAACTTATAGACTATCAAGTAAGTGAACATTGTACACGTGCATATACTGTGACTGATGTAGGTTATACATTGGTAATCAAGTTGTCAAATTGCTTATATAACAACTCATTTAAACAACACAATACATACTACTGTAAGATGGTCGTAACAATTAAAAGTAATGGTATATTGATTGAATATGCAAGTGATCTTAAGAGATATATTCTGATTGAAATATCATACCTATTGTTTTTTCGACATGCATGCGATTTTATCTTGTATTTTTTGGTATTGTATATTATACTCTATATATGTCAGCATCGTATTTTGATGAAGTTGTTTTATTATTATCTGCCAAGATAAATATACCTGTTTTTAGCTCTACTGGCCAAGGGCCAGCAGAGCTTATGGGATGGTGTGTTGTCCGTCTTCCGTCGTCCGTCGTCCGTCGTCCGTCCGTTAACTTTTGCTTGTGTACACTCTAGAGGCCACATTTCTGATGCAATCATCATGAAACTTTGTCAGAATGTTTGTCTCAATGAAATCTCGGTCAAGTTCGAAAATGGGTCATGTGGGGTCAAAAACTAAGTCACTAGGTCAAATATTGGATAAACCTTGTGTACACTCTAAAGGCCATATTTTTGACCTGAGCTTGATGCAACTTTGTCAGAATGTTTGTCTTAATTATATCTTGGTCAAGTTTGAAAATGGGTCACATGGGGTTAAAAACTAGGTCACTAGGTCAAATACTTGAAAAACTTTGTGTACACTCTAGAAGCCGTATTGCTGACCCAATCTTGATGAAACTTTGTCAAAATGTTTGTCTTAATTATATCTTGGTCAAGTTCAAAAATGGGTTACATGGTGTTAAAAACTAGGTCACTAGGTCAAACTTTGGAAAAACCGTGTGTACACTCTAGAGGCCATATTTTTGACCTGATCTTGATGAAACTTTGTCAGAATGTTTGTCCTAATTAAATCTCGGTCAAGTTCAAAAATGGGTCATGTGGGCTCAAAAAGTAGGTCACTAGGTCAAATATTGGAAAAAACCTTGTGTACACTCTAGAGGCCATATTTTTGACCCGAGCATGATGCAACTTTGTCAGAATGTTTGTCTTAATTATATCTTGGTCAAGTTTGAAAATGGGTCACATGGGGTTAAAAACTAGGTCACTAGGTCAAATACTTGAAAAACCTTGTGTACACTCTAGAAGCCGTATTTCTGACCTAATCTTGATGAAACTTTGTCAAAATGTTTGTCTTAATTATATCTTGGTCAAGTTCAAAAATGGGTCACATGGTGTTAAAAACTAGGGCACTAGGTCAAACTTTGGAAAAAACGTGTGCACACTCTAGAGGCCATATTTTTGACCCGATCTTGATGAAACTTTGTCAGAATGTTTGCCTCAATGACATCTCGGTCAAGTTTAAAAATGGGTCATGTGGGGTCAAAAACTAGGTCACTAGGTCAAATACTTGAAAAAAACTTGTGTACACGCTAGAGGTCATATTTGTTACCCAATCTTGATGAAATTTTGTCAAAGTGTTTATCTTAATTATATCTTGATCAAGTTCGCAAATGGGTCACATGAAGTTGAAAACTAGGTCACTAGGTCAAATATTGGAAAAACCTTGTGTACACTCTAGAGGCCATATTTTTTACCCGAGCTTGATGCAACTTTGTCAGAATGTTTGTCTTAATTATATCTTAGTCAAGTTTGAAAATGGGTCACATGGAGTTAAAAACTAGGTTACTAAGTCAAATACTTGAAAACCCTTGTGTACACTCTAGAAGCCGTATTTCTGACCCAATCTTGATGAAACTTTGTCAAAATGTTTGTCTTAATTATATCTTGGTCAAGTTCAAAAATGGGTCACATGGTGTTAAAAACTAGGTCACTAGGTCAAACTTTGGAAAAACCGTGTGTACACTCTAGAGGCCATATTTTTGACCCGATCTTGATGAAACTTTGTCAGAATGTTTGTCTCAATGAAATCTCGGTCAAGTTCAAAAATGAGTCATGTTGGTTTAAAAACTAGGTCACTAGGTTAAATACTTGAAAAAAACTTGTGTACACGCTAGAGGTCATATTTGTTACCCAATCTTGATGAAATTTTGTCAAATTGTTTATCTTAATTATATCTTGATCAAGTTCGGAAATGGGTCACATGAAGTTGAAAACTAGGTCACTAGGTCAAATATTGGAAAAACCTTGTGTACACTCTAGAGGCCATATTTTTTACCCGAGCTTGATGCAACTTTGTCAGAATGTTTGTCTTAATTATATCTTAGTCAAGTTTGAAAATGGGTCATATGAAGTTAAAAACTAGGTCACTAGGTCAAATACTTGAAAACCCTTGTGTACACTCTAGAAGCCGTATTTTTGACTTAATCTTGATGAAACTTTGTCAAAATGTTTGTCTTAATTATATCTTGGTCAAGTTCAAAAATGGGTCACATGGTGTTAAAAACTAGGTCACTAGGTCAAATTTTGGAAAAACCGTGTGTACACTCTAGAGGCCAAATTTTTGACCCGATCTTGATGAAACTTTGTCGGAATGTTTGTCTCAATAAAATCTCGGTCAAGTTCAAAAATGAGTCATGTTGGGTCAAAAACTAGGTCACTAGGTCAAATACTTGAAAAAACTTGTGTACACTCTAGAGGTCATATTTGTTACCCAATCTTGATGAAATTTTGTCAAATTGTTTATCTTAATTATATCTTGATCAAGTTCGGAAATGGGTCACATGAAGTTAAAAACTAGGTCACTAGGTCAAATATTGGAAAAACCTTGTGTACACTCTAGAGGCCATATTTTTGACCCGAGCTTGATGCAACTTTGTCAGAATGTTTGTCTTAATTATATCTTGGTCAAGTTTGAAAATGGGTCACATGGGGTTAAAAACTAGGTCACTAGGTCAAATATTGGAAAAACCTTGTGTACACTCTTTGTCAAAATGTTTGTCTTAATTATATCTTGGTCAAGTTCAAAAATTGGTCACATGGTGTTAAAAACTAGGTCACTAGGTCAAACTTTGGAAAAACCGTGTGTACACTCTAGAGGCCATATTTTTGACCCGATCTTGATGCAATTTTTGTCAGAATATGTGTCTCAATTATAGCTTGCTAAAGTTCGAAAATGGGTCACACAGGGTCAAAAGCTAGGTCACTAGTACACTCTAGAGGCCATATTTCTGACCCGATCTTGATGAAACTTTGTCGACATGTTGTCTTAATTAATATTTTGGTCAAGTTCGAAAATGGGGTCCCATGGGGTCAAAAACTAGGTCACTAGGTCAAATACTTGAAAAACCTTGTGTACACTCTAGACACCATTGTATTACGACTCGATTCATCAATGGTATAACAGCCAGTAAAGCATTCACAGGCCCTCTTGGGCCTCTTGTTTATTATTATTTTGAATATCTATACAAGCATGTTTACTTTGTATTAGTATTTTGTTTTATTTGTTTTAATATCATGTTTTGTTTACAGCATTGGCATGTCGGGGCATAAGCTTCATTCTGTTTCTGACGCACTCTGAATCAGCTGTATGATGTACTGACGCACTCTGAATCAGCTGTATGATGTACTGACCGCACTCTGAATCCGCTGTATGATGTATTATTACCCGATCTCCTATATAAATGCTATATCGGTCATTTCTTGCTAATTCACTAAGGAAAAGACTGTTCCCGGTGAAAACGAACTGGTGACCAGGGCTTTAGTTTCGACTGGTTTCCCTCACGTGCTGAAATTTCGTTTGCGGGACGTCATGTTGCTTTTTTCACCATAGGTTCCCATTATAAAACAAATTTTCATTTTCACTGTTTCGTTACAGTAACATTAATCAGGTATTTAAAACAGTTATCACATGTGTGTTTGGGGAACAGTCAAAACTGTTTTCCCCTTGGTGTCGGGGGATGTCAGTGTGAACTGTTTCCCCGAGGCCTATCGGCCTCGGGGAAACAGTTCACACTGCCATTAACCTCCACCTCGGGAAAACAGTTTTGACTGTTCCCCAAACACACGATGTGATAACTGTATATTATTATACCTCACTCAAAATCTCTATGTAATTTCCCCATTCCCGATCAGTCAACAATTGGTAATGTTTCATGGTAATGTTTCATGGCATGAAACATTATCTCGTGCTTCTAAAAAAAAGAACGGTGGTTTCCTCAAGTGCTAAAAATAGAACGGTGGTTTCCCAGTTCAAGGGAGATAACTATGGTATAAAATCTAGTCTATGTCAGTGAGCGCTTATTAAAAAGCGTGAATGACGTCATTAAGCGCTTGCAATTATTTACCAAACGACATTTTGCTGTCAGATTTATCAAAACAACAACATTGAACAAGAATTGTCGCGATTTGCAACTATTTCAGAAGATGGATCTTTCTCGGCTGGATTGTTCTAAGGACTCATTATGTTGTTAATAAAAAATAATTGCTGATTAAATGAATTTTGATGTTTGGTATAATAAAATAAATATAACCATCGGTGGACATACCAATCTCGGGTTGACAATATGTTCTATCACCCCTCCATGGGATGTGATATTTATATACTGACGCACTCTGATCAGCTGTATGGTGTATTATTACCTGATCTCCTATATAAATGCTATATCGTCAGTTGCTTTTTGCTAATTCACACTAGGAAGAGACTGTTCCCTGTGAAAACCGTACTGTTACCGGCTTTAGTTTCGACAGTTTCCCTCACGTGGCGACGTACGACCGTCACCTATTTTAGGACGGGTTGGCGCGCGATAAAGTGGGTCTGACGTCGTGGCGGTTCGATGGACATCTGAATTAGTTTTTACATTATAAAACAAATTTTCATTTTCACTGTTTCGTACAGTAACATAGATCAGGTAATAAAACAGTTATCACCTGTTGTTTGGGAACAGTCAAAACTTTTCCTTGGTGTCGGGGATTCATTGTGAACTGTATCCCTCGGCCTATCGGCCTCGGGAAACAGTTCACACTGCCATCCCCACCACCTCGGGAAAACGGTTTTGACTGTTCCCCAAACGACACATGTGATTAACTGTATACTGACGCACTCTGAAATCAGCTGTATGATGTACAAATCTGTTAAATCAATTGTAAAGCCCTGGAAGATTTTAAAGTATTCTGCATTTTATATGTGTCAGATACCAACTATTGATGTCATTGATTTGGGCTTCTGATTGGTTGAACAAAGTAAATTAGGGTCTATTAAGGCATATATTCAGATTGTAAGGTAGATTCTGACTGGATTAAATATAAAAGAAATAATTAGAGGCTGAAAGCATCACATTACCCCCATTTTGCTGGTCATTTTTGAGTGTCCATATAGATAGGTCTTTAAAACAAAGTTAGGCTTTTACATCCGTTTCCGGATATGGAATAGGGTGAAGGCCTAAAGGCTATAATTGAGTTCAGATATGGAAAAATGCAATAGTGGTATAAGACCATATGCTGACATATTGTACTAGTCCTCCAACCGATGAAGGTTTTACAGAAGGTTTAGATTGTACTGTATGCTTATTGTAGTAAACAAAGATTAAAGGTTAGCAAAACAAAAATGAGATCATTTAGAAAG
>JAWPHD010023576.1:0-21753 GCA_037043455.1 Cyrtodaria siliqua | reverse complement strand
TATTTGTAAGAACTGAATATATGTGTAAGAACTGAATATATATGTGTAAGAATTGAATATATATGTGTAAGAACTGAATATATATGCGTAAGAACGGAATATATATGCGTAAGAACGGAATATATATGTGTAAGAACGGAATATATATGTGAAAGAACGGAATATGTACGTGTAAGAACGGAATATATATGTGTAAGAACGGAATATATATGTGTATATATGTGTAAGAACGGAATATATATGTGTAAGAAGTGAATATATATGTGTAAGAAGTGAATATATATGTGTAAGAACTGAATATATATGTGTAAGAACGGAATATATATGTGTAAGAACTGAATATATATGTGTAAGAACTGAATATATATATTTGTAAGAACTGAATATATATGTGTAAGAACTGAATATATATTTGTAAGAACTGAATATATATGTGTAAGAACTGAATATATATGCGTAAGAACTGAATATATATGCGTAAGAACTGAATATATATAAGTAAGAACTGAATATATATGTGTAAGAAGTGAATATATATGTGTAAGAAGTGAATATATATGTGTAAGAACGGAATATATATGTGTAAGAACGGAATATGTATGTGTAAGAACGGAATGTGTACGTGTAAGAACGGAATATATATGTGTAAGAACTGAACATATATGTGTAAGAAATGAATATATATGCGTAAGAACTGAATATATATGCGTAAGAACTGAATATATATCAGTAAGAACTGAATATATATGTGTAAGAACGGAATATATATGTGTAAGAACGGAATATATATGTGTAAGAACGGAATATATACGTGTAAGAACGGAATATATATGTGTAAGAACGGAATATATATGTGTAAGATCTGAATATATATGTGTCAGAACTGAATATATATGTGTAAGAACTGAATATATATGTGTAAGAACTGAATTTATATGAGTAAGAACTGAATATATATGCGTAAAAACGGAATATATATTCGTAAGAACTGAATATATATGCGTAAAACTGAATATATATGTGTAAAACTGAATATATATGTGTAAGAAGTGAATGAATATGTGTAAGAACTGAATATATATGTGTAATAACGGAATATATATGTGTAAGAACGGAATATATATGCGTAAGAACGGAATATATATGTGTAAGAACGGAATATATATGTGTAAGAACGGAATATATATGTGTAAGAAGTGAATGAATATGTGTAAGAACTGAATATATATGTGTAATAACGGAATATATATGTGTAAGAATGGAATATATATGTGTATGAACGGAATATATATGTGTAAGAAAGTAATATATATGTGTAATAACTGAATATATATGTGTAAGAAATGAAGATATATGCGTAAGAACTGAACAAATATGCGTAAGAACTGAATATAAATGCGTAAGAACTGAACATATATGGGTAAGAACTGAATATATATGCGTAAGAACGTAATCTATATGCGTAAGAACGGAATATATATGAGTAAGAACGGAATATATATGTGTAAGAACGGAATATATATGTGTATGAACGGAATATATATGTGTAAGAACGGAATATATATGCGTAAGAACTGAATATATATGCGTAAGAACTGAATATATATGCGTAAGATCTGAATATATATTCGTAAGAACTGAATATATATGCGTAAAACTGAATATATATGTGGAAGAACTGAACATATATGCGTAAGAACTGAATATATATGTGTAAGAACGGAATATATATTTGTAAGAACGGAATATATATGTGTAAGAACGGAATATATATGTGTAAGAACGGAATATATATGTGTAAGAAGTGAATGAATATGTGTAAGAATTGAATATATATTTGTAATAACGGAATATATATTTGTAAGAACGGAATATATATGTGTATGAACGGAATATATATGTGTAAGAAAGGAATATATATGTATAATAACTGAATATATATGTGTAAGAAATGAATATATATGCGTAAGAACTGAACAAATATGCGTAAGAACTGAATATAAATGCGTAAGAACTGAACATATATGAGTAAGAACTGAATATATATGCGTAAGAACGGAATATATATGCGTAAGAACGGAATATATATGAGTAAGAACGGAATATATATGTGTAAGAACGGAATATATATGTGTAAGAACGGAATATATATGTGTAAGAACGGAATATATATGCGTAAGAACTGAATATATATGCATAAGAACTGAATATATATGCGTAAAATCTGAATATATATTCGTAAGAACTGAATATATATGCGTAAAACTGAATACATATGTGTAAGAACTGAACATATATGCGTAAGAACTGAATATATATGTGTAAGAACGGAATATATATTTGTAAGAACGGAATATATATGTGTAAGAACGGAATATATATGCGTAAGAACTTAGTATATATGCGTAAGAACTGAATATATATGCGTAAGATCTGAATGTATATTCGTAAGAACTGAATATATATGCGTAAAACTGAATATATATGTGTAAGAACTGAACATATATGCGTAAGAACTGAATAGATATGTGTAAGAACGAAATATATATGTGTAAGAACGGAATATGTACGTGTAAGAACGGAATATATATGTGTAAGAACTGAACATATGTGTGTAAGAAATGAATATATTTGCGTAAGAACTGAATATATATGCGTAAGAACTGAATATATATCTGTAAGAACTGAATATATATCTGTAAGAAATGAATATATATGTGTAAGAAGTGAATATATATGTGTAAGAACTGAATATATATGTGTAAGAACTGAATATATATGTGTAAGAACGGAATATATATGTGTAAGAACCGAATATATATGTGAATATATGTGTAAGAACGGAATATATATGTGTAAGAACTGAATATATATGTGTAAGAAGTGAATATATATATGTAAGAACTGAATATATATGTGTAAGAAATGAATATATATGTGTAAGAACTGAATATATATGTGTACGAACGGAATATATATTTGTAAGAACGGAATATATATGTGAATATATGTGTAAGAACGGAATATATATGTGTAAGAACTGAATATATATGTTGAAGAAGTGAATATATATGTGTAAGTACTGAATATATATGCGTAAGAACGGAATATATATGTGTAAGAACGGAATATATATATGTGTAAGAACGGAATATGTACGTGTAAGAACGGAATATATATGTGTAAGAACAGAATAAATATGTGTAAGAACGGAATATATATATGTAAGAACTGAATATATATGTGTAAGAACTGAATATATATGTGTAAGAACTGAATATATATGCGCAAGAACTGAATATATATGCGTAAGAACTGAATATATATGCGTAAGAACTGAATATATATGCGTAAGAACTGAATATATATGCGTAAGAACGGAATATATATGCATAAGAACAGAATATATATGCGTAAGAACGGAGTATATATGTGTAAGAACGGAATATATATTTGTAAGAACTGGATATATATGTGTAAGAACGGAATATATGTGTAAGAATATATATGTGTAAGAACGGAATATATATGCGTAAGAACTGAATATATATGTGTAAGAACTGAATATATATGTGTAAGAACTGAATATATATGCGTAAGAACTGAATATATATGCGTAAAACTAAATATATATGCGAAAGAACGGAATATATATGCGTAAGAACGGAATATATGTGTGTAAGAACGGAATATATTTGTGTAAGACCGGAATATATATGTGTAAAAACGGAATATATATGTGTAAGAACTGAATATATATGTGTCAGAACTGAATATATATTTGTAAGAACTGAATATATATGCTTACGAACTGAACATATATGTGTATGAAATGAATATATATGCGTAAGAACTGATTATATATGCGTAAGAACTGAATATGTATGCATCAGAACTGAATATATATCTGTAAGAACTGAATATATATGTGTGAGAACTAAATATATATGCGTAAGAACTGAATATATATGCGTAAGAACGGAATATATATGTGTAAGAACGGAATATATATGTGTAAGAACGGAATATGTACGTGTAAGAACGGAATATATATTTGTAAGAACTGAATATATATGTGTAAGAATTGAATATATATGTGTAAGAACTGAATATATATGTGTAAAAACGGAATATATATATGTAAGAACGGAATAAATATGTGTAAGTACGGAATATATATGTGTAAGAACGGAATATATATGTATTAGAATGGAATATATATGTGTAAGAATAGAATATATATGTGTAAGAACGGAATATATATGCGTAAGAACGGAATATATATGTGTAAGAACGGAATATATATGCGTAAGAACTGAATATATATGTGTTAGAACTGAATATATATGTGTAAGAACTGAATATATAAGCGTAAGTACTGAATATATATGCGTAAGGACTGAATGTATATGCGTAAAACAGAATATATATGCGTAAGAACTGAATATATATGAGTACAAACGGAATATATATGTGTAAGAACGGAATATATATGTGTAAGAACTAAATATATATGTGTAAGAACGGAATATATGTGTAAGAATATATATGCGTAAGAACGAAATATATATGTGTAAGAACGGATTATATATGCGTACGAACTGATTATATATGTGTACGAACTGAATATATATGTGTAAGAACTGAATATATATGCGTAAGAACTGTATATATGTGCGTAAAACTGGATATATATGCGAAAGAACGGAATATATTTGCGTAAGAATGGAATATATGTGTAAGAACGGAATATGTATGTGTAAGAACGGAATATATATGTGTTATAACGGAATATATATGTGTAATAACGAAATATATATGTGTAAGAACGTAATATATATGTGTAAGAACGGAATATATATGTGTAAAAACGGAATATATATGTGAAAGAACTGAATATATATGTGTAAGAACTGACTATATATGTGTAAGAATTGAATATATATGCGAAAGAACTGAATATATATGCGTAAGAACAGAATATATATGTGTAAGAACTGAAAATATATGCGTAAGAACTGAATATATATGCGTAAAACTGAATATATATGTGTAAGAACTGAATATATATGCGTAAGAACTGAATATATATGCGTAAGAACTGAATATATATGCGTAAGAACGGAATATATATGCGTAAGAACGGAATATATATGTGTAAGAACTGAATATATATGCGTAATAACTGAATATATATGCGTAAGAACTGAATATATATGCGTAAGAACTGAATATATATGCGTAAGAACGGAATATATATGTGTAAAAACGGAATATATATGTGTATGAACGGAAAAAATACGTGTAAGAACGGAATATATACGTGTAAGAACGGAATATATATGTGTAAGAACGGAATATATATGCGTTAGAACGGAATATATATGTGTAAGAACGGAATATATATGTGTAAGAACGGAATATATGTGTAAGTATGTATATGCGTAAGAACGGAATATATATGTGTAAGAACGGAATATATATGCGTAAGAATTGAATATATATGTGTAAGAACTGAATATATATTGTAAGAAATGAATATATATGCGTATGAACTGAATATATATGCGTAAGAACAGAATATATATGAGTAAAACTGAATATATATGCGAAAGAACGGAATATGTATGCGTAAGAACAGAATACATATGTAAGAACGGAATATATATGTGTAAGAACGGAATATATATGTGAAAGAACGGAATATATACGTGTAAGAACGGGATATATATGTGTAAGAACGGAATATATATGTGTTATAACGGAATATATATGTGAAATAACGAAATATATATGTGTAAGAACGTAATATATATGTGTAAGAACGGAATATATATGTGTAAAAACGGAATATATATGTGAAAGAACTGAATATATATGTGTAAGAACTGACTATATATGTGTAAGAATTGAATATATATGCGAAAGAACTGAATATATATGCGTAAGAACAGAATATATATGTGTAAGAACTGAAAATATATGCGTAAGAACTGAATATATATGCGTAAAACTGAATATATATGTGTAAGAACTGAATATATATGCGTAAGAACTGAATATATATGCGTAAGAACTGAATATATATGCGTAAGAACGGAATATATATGCGTAAGAACGGAATATATATGTGTAAGAACTGAATATATATGCGTAATAACTGAATATATATGCGTAAGAACTGAATATATATGCGTAAGAACTGAATATATATGCGTAAGAACGGAATATATATGTGTAAAAACGGAATATATATGTGTATGAACGGAAAAAATACGTGTAAGAACGGAATATATACGTGTAAGAACGGAATATATATGTGTAAGAACGGAATATATATGCGTTAGAACGGAATATATATGTGTAAGAACGGAATATATATGTGTAAGAACGGAATATATGTGTAAGTATGTATATGCGTAAGAACGGAATATATATGTGTAAGAACGGAATATATATGCGTAAGAATTGAATATATATGTGTAAGAACTGAATATATATTGTAAGAAATGAATATATATGCGTATGAACTGAATATATATGCGTAAGAACAGAATATATATGAGTAAAACTGAATATATATGCGAAAGAACGGAATATGTATGCGTAAGAACAGAATACATATGTAAGAACGGAATATATATGTGTAAGAACGGAATATATATGTGAAAGAACGGAATATATACGTGTAAGAACGGGATATATATGTGTAAAAACGGAATATACAATGTATATGTGTAAGAACGGAATATATACGTGTAAGAACGGAATATATATGTGTAAGAACGGAATATATATGCGTTAGAACGGAATATATATGTGTAAGAACGGAATATAGATGTGTAAGAACGGAATATATGTGTAAGAATATATATGCGTAAGAACGGAATATATATGTGTTAGAACGGAATATATATGTGTAAGAACTGAATATATACGCGTAAGAACTGAACATATATGCGTAAGAACGGAATATATATGCGTAAGAACGGAATATGTACGTGTAAGAACGGAATATATATGTGTAAGAACAGAATATATATGTGTAACAACTGAGTATATATGTGTGAGAACTGAATATATATGTGTAAGAACTGAATATATATGCGTAAGAACGGAATATATATATGTAAGAACGGAATACATATGCGTAAGAAATAAATATATATGTGTAAGAACTGGATATATATGGGTAAGAACTGAATATATATCCGTAAAACTGAATATATATGCGAAAGAACGGAATATATATGCGTAAGAACGGAATATATGTGTAAGAACGGAATATATATGTGTAAGTAAGGAATATATACGTGTAAGACCGGAATATATATGTGTAAGAACGCAATATATATGTGAAAGAACGGAATATATATGTGTTAAAACGGAATATATATTTGTAAGAACTGATTATATATGTGTAAGAACTGAATATATATGTGTAAGAACTGAATATGTATGTGTAAGAACTAAATATATATGCGTAAGAACTGAATATATATGCGTAAGGACAGAATATATATGCGTAAAAACTGAATATATATGCGTAAAACTGAATATATATGCGTAAGAACGGAATATATATGCTTGAGAAATGAATATATATGCGTAAGAACGGAATATATATGTGTAAGAACGGAATATATATGTGTAAGAACTGAATATATACGGAATATATACGTGTAAGAACGGAATATATACGTGTAAGAACGGAATATATATGTGTAAGAACGGAATATATATGTGTTAGATAGGAATATATGTGTAAGAATATATATGCGTGAGAACGGAATATATATGTGTAAAAACGGAATATATATGCGTATGAACTGAATATATATGCGTAAGAACTGAACATATATGCGTAAGAACGAATATATATGCGTAAGAACGGAATATGTACGAGTAAGAACGGAATATATATGCGTAAGAACTGAATATATATGCGTAAGAACGGAGTATATATGTGTAAGAACGGAATATATGTGTGTAAGAACTGAATATATATGTGTAAGAACGGAATATATGTGTAAGAATATTTATGTGTAAGAACGGAATATATATGCGTAAGAACTGAATATATATGTGTAAGAACTGAATATATATGTGTAAGAACTGAATATATATGTATAAGAACTGAATATATATGCGTAAAACTAAATATATATGCGAAAGAACGGAATATATATGCGTAAGAACGGAATATATGTTTGTAAGAACGGAATATATACGTGTAAGAACGGAATATTTATGTGTAAGACCGGAATATATATGTGTAAGAACGGAATATATATGTGTAAAAACGGAATATATATGTGTAAGAACTGAATATATATGTGTAAGAACTGAATATATATGTGTAAAAACTGAATATATATGCTTACGAACTGAACATATATGTGTAAGAAATAAATATATATGCGTAAGAACTGAATATATATGCGTAAGAACTGAATATATATGCATAAGAACTGAATATATATCTGTAAGAACTGAATATATATGTGTAAGAACTGAATATATATGCGTAAGAACTGAATATATATGCGTAAGAACAGAATATATATGTGTAAGAACGGAATATATATGTGTAAGAACGGAATATGTACGTGTAAGAACGGAATATATATTTGTAAGAACAGAATATATATGTGTAAGAATTGAATATATATGTGTAAGAACTGAACATATATGTGTAAGAACGGAATATATATATGTAAGAACGGAATAAATATGTGTAAGTACGGAATATTTATGTGTAAGAACTGAATATATATGTGTAAGAACTGAATATATATGTGTAAGAACTGAATATATGTGTAAGAACTGAATATATATGCGTAAGAACTGAATATATATGCGTAAGAACTGAATATATATGAGTAAGAACTGAATATATATGCGTAAGAACTGAATATATATGCATAAGAACTGAATATATATGCGTAAAAACGGAATATATATGCGTAAGAACTGAATATATATGCTTAAGAACGGAGTATATATGTTTAAGAACGGAATATATATGTGTAAGAACTGAATATATATGCTTAAGAATGGAATATATATGTGTAAGAACGGAATATATATGTGTAAGAACGGAATATATGTGTAAGAATATATATGCGTAAGAACGGAATATATATGTGTAAGAACGGAATATATATGCGTAAGAACTGAATATATATGTGTACAAACTGAATATATAAGCATAAGAACTGAATATATATGTGTACGAACTGAATATATATGCGTAAGAACGGAATATATATGTGTAAAAACGGAATATATATGTGTATGAACGGAAAATATACGTGTAAGAACGGAATATATACGTGTAAGAACGGAATATATATGTGTAAGAACGGAATATATATGCGTTAGAACGGAATATATATGTGTAAGAACGGAATATATATGTGTAAGAACGGAATATATGTGTAAGAATATATATGCGTAAGAACGGAATATATATGTGTAAGAACGGAATATATATGCGTAAGAACTGAATATATATGTGTAAGAACTGAATATATATTGTAAGAAATGAATATATATGCGTATAAACTGAATATATATGCGTTAAACTGAATATATATGCGAAAGAACGGAATATATATGCATAAGAACGGAATACATATGTAAGAACGGAATATATATGTGTAAGAACGGAATATATATGTGTAAGAACGGAATATATACGTGTAAGAACGGGATATATATGTGTAAAAACGGAATATATATGTGTAAGAACGGAATATATACGTGTAAGAACGGAATATATATGTGTAAGAACGTAATATATATGCGTTAGAACGGAATATATATGTGTAAGAACGGAATATAGATGTGTAAGAACGGAATATATGTGTAAGAATATATATGCGTAAGAACGGAATATATATGTGTAAGAACGGAATATATATGTGTAAGAACTGAATATATACGCGTAAGAACTGAACATATATGCGTAAGAACGGAATATATATGCGTAAGAACGGAATATGTACGTGTAAGAACGGAATATATATGTGTAAGAACAGAATATATATGTGTAACAACTGAGTATATATGTGTGAGAACTGAATATATATGTGTAAGAACTGAATATATATGTGTAAGAACTGAATATATATGCGTAAGAACGGAATATATATATGTAAGAACGGAATACATATGCGTAAGAAATAAATATATATGTGTAAGAACTGGATATATATGCGTAAGAACTGAATATATATGCGTAATACTGATTATATATGCGAAAGAACGGAATATATATGCGTAAGAGCGGAATATATGTGTAAGAACGGAATATATATGTGTAAGTAAGGAATATATACGTGTAAGACCGGAATATATATGTGTTAAAACGGAATATATATGTGTAAGAACTGAATATATATGTGTAAGAACTGAATATATATGTGTAAGAACTGAATATGTATGTGTAAGAACTAAATATATATGCGTAAGAACTGAATATATATGCGTAAGGACTGAATATATATGCGTAAAAACTGAGTATATATGCGTAAAACTGAATATATATGCGTAAGAACGGAAAATATATGCTTAAGAACTGAATATATATGCGTAAGAACGGAATATATATGTGTAAGAACGGAATATATATGTGTAAGAACGGAATATATACGGAATATATACGTGTAAGAACGGAATATATACGTGTAAGAACGGAATATATATGTGTAAGAACGGAATATATATGCGTTAGAACGGAATATATATGTGTAAGAACGGAATATATATGTGTTAGAACGGAATATATGTGTAAGAATATATATGCGTAAGAACGGAATATATATGTGTAAGAACGGAATATATATGCGTATGAACTGAATATATATGCTTAAGAACTGAACATATATGCGTAAGAACGGAATATATATGCGTAAGAAAGGAATATGTACGATTAAGAACGGAATATATATGCGTTAGAACTGAATATATATACGTAAGAACGGAGTATATATGTGTAAGAACGGAATATATGTGTGTAAGAACTGAATATATATGTGTAAGAACGGAATATATGTGTAAGAATTTTTATGTGTAAGAACGGAATATATATGCGTAAGAACTGAATATATATGTGTAAGAACTGAATATATATGTGTAAGAACTGAATATATATGTATAAGAACTGAATATATATGCGTAAAATTAAATATATATGCGAAAGAACGGAATATATATGCGTAAGAACGGAATATATGTGTGTAAGAACGGAATATATACGTGTAAGAACGGAATATTTATGTGTAAGAGCGGAATATATATGTGTAAGAACGGAATATATATGTGTAAAAACGGAATATATATGTGTAAAAACGGAATATATATGTGTAAGAACTGAATATATATGTGTAAGAACTGAATATATATGTGTAAAAACTGAATATATATGCTTACGAACTGAACATATATGTGTAAGAAATGAATATATATGCGTAAGAACTGAATATATATGCGTAAGAACTGAATATATATGCATAAGAACTGAATATATATCTGTAAGAACTGAATATATATGTGTAAGAACTGAATATATATGCGTAAGAACTGAATATATATGTGTAAAAACTGAATATATATGCGTAAGAACTGAATATATATGCGTACAACTGAATATATATGTGTAAGAACTGAATATATATGCGTAAGAACTGAATATATATGCGTAAGAACAGAAGATATATGCGTAAGAACTGAATATATATGCGTAAGAACGGAATATATATGCGTAAGAAAGGAATATATATGTGTAAGAAGTGAATATATATGTGTAAGAACGGAATATATATGCGTAAGAACTGAATATATATGTGTAAGAACTGAATATATATATGTAGAACGGAATATATATGCGTAAGAACTGAATATATATGTGTAAGAACTGAATATATATGTGTAAAAACTGAATATATATGAGTAAGAACTGAATATATATGCGTAAAACTGAATATATATGCGAAAGAACGGAAATATATATGCGTAAGAACGGAGTATATGTGTAAGAACGGAATATATATGTGTAAGAACGGAATAAATATGTGTAAGAACGGAATATATACATGTAAGAACGGAATATATACGTGTAAGAACGGAAAATATATGTGTAAGAAATGAATATATATGCGTAAGAACTGAAAATATATGCGTAAGAACTGAATATATATGCGTAAGAACTGAATAAATATGCGTAAGAACTGAACATATATGCGTAAGAACTGAACATATATGCGTAATAACTCAACATATAAGCGTAAGAACTGAATATATATGCGTAAGAACTGAATATATGCGTAAGAACTGAATATATATGCGTAAGAACTGAATATATATGTGTAAGAACTGAACATATATGCGTAAGAACTGAATATATATGCGTAAGAACTGAACATATATGTATAAGAACGGAATATATATGTGTAAGAACGGAATATATATGTGTAAGAACGGAATATATATGTGTAAGAAGTGAATATATATGTGTAAGAACTGAATATATATGCGTAAGAACTGAATATATGTATAAGAACGGAATATATATGTGTAAGAACGGAATATATATGTGTAAGAAGTGAATATATATGTGTAAGAACTGAATATATATGTATAAGAACTGAATATATATGTGTAAGAACTGAATATATATGTGTAAGAACTGAATATATATGTGTAAGAACTGAATATATATGCGAAAGAACTGAATATTTATGCGTAAGAACTGAATAAATATGCGTAAGAACTGAATATATATGCGTAAGAACTGAATATATACGCGTAATAACTGAACATATATGCGTAAGAACTGAATATATATGCGTAAGAACTGAATATATATGCGTAAGAACGGAATATATATGTGTAAGAACGGAATATGTATGTGTAAGAACGGAATATATATGTGTAAGAACGGAATATATATGTGTAAGAACGGAATATAAATGTGTAAGAACGGAATATGTATGTGTAAGAACTGAATATATATGCGTAAGAACGGAATATATATGTGTAAGAACGGAATGTGTAAGAAGGGAATATATATGTGTAAGAACGGAATATATATGTGTAAGAACTGAATATATATGTGTAAGAACGGAATATATGTGTAAGAATATATATGCGTAAGAACGGAATATATATGTGTAAGAACGGAATATATATGCGTAAGAACTGAATATATATGTGTAAGAACTGAATATATATGCGTAAGAACTGAATAAATATGCGTAAGAACTGAATATATATGCTTAAGAACTGAATATATATGCGTAAGAACTGAATATATATGCGTAAGAACTGAATATATATGCGTAAGAACTGAATATATATGTATAAGAACGGAATATATATGTTAAGAACGGAATATATATGTTTAAGAACGGAATATATATGTGTAAGAACGGAATATATACATGTAAGAACGGAATATATACGTGTAAGAACGGAAAATATATGTGTAAGAAATGAATATATATGCGTAAGAACTGAAAATATATGCGTAAGAACTGAATATATATGCGTAAGAACTGAATATATATGCGTAAGTACTGAATATATATGTATAAGTACGGAAGATGTATGTGTAAGAACTGAATATATATGTGTAAGAACGGAATATATATGTGTAAGAACTGAATATATATGCTTAAAACTGAATATATATGCTTAAGAACTGAATATATATGCGTAAGAACTGAATATATATGCGTAAGAACTGAATATATATGCGTAAGAACTGAATATATATGCGTTATAACTGAATATATATGCGTAAAACTGTATATATATGTGAAAGAACTGAATATATATGCTTAAGAACTGAATATATATGCGTAAGAACTGAATATATATGCGTAAGAAATGAATATATATGTATAAGAACGGAATATATATGTGTAAGAACTGAATATATATACTTAAGAACTGAATATATATGCGTAAGAACTGAATATATATGCGTAAGGACTCAATACATATGCGTAAGAACTGAATATATATGCGTAAGAACTGAATATATATTCGTAAGAACTGAATATATATTCGTAAGAACTGAATATATATGCGTAAAACTGTATATATATGTGTAAAACTGAATATGTATGCGTAAGAACTGAACATATATGCGTAAAAACGGAATATATATGTGAAAGAACGGAATGTGTAAGAACGGAATATATATGTGTAAGAACGGAATATATATGTGTAAGAACTGAATATATATGTGTAAGAACGGAATATATGTGTAAGAATATATATGCGTAAGAACGGAATATATATGTGTAAGAACGGAATATATATGCGTAAGAACTGAATATATATGTGTAAGAACTGAATATATATGTGTAAAAACTGAATATATATGAGTAAGAACTGAATATATATGCGTAAGAACTGAATAAATATGCGTAAGGACTGAATATATATGCTTAAGAACTGAATATATATGCGTAAGAACTGAATATATATGCGTAAGAACTGAATATATATGCCTAAGAACTGAATATATATGTATAAGAACGGAATATATATGTTAAGAACGGAATATATATGTGTAAGAACGGAATATATATGTGTAAGAACGGAATATATACATGTAAGAACGGAATATATACGTGTAAGAACGGAAAATATATGTGTAAGAAATGAATATATATGCGTAAGAACTGAAAATATATGCGTAAAAACTGAATATATATGCGTAAGAACTGAATATATATGCGTAAGTACTGAATATATATGTATAAGAACGGAAGATGTATGTGTAAGAACTGAATATATATGTGTAAGAACGGAATATATATGTGTAGGAACTGAATATATATGCGTTATAACTGAATATATATGCGTAAAACTGTATATATATGTGTAAGAACTGAATATATATGCTTAAGAACTGAATATATATGCGTTAGAACTGAATATATATGTATAAGAACGGAATATATATGTGTAAGAACGGAATATATATGTGTAAGAACGGAATATATATGTGTAAGAAGTGAATATATATGTGTAAGAACTGAATATATATGCGTAAGAACTGAACATATATGTATAAGAACTGAATATATATGTGTAAGAACTGAATATATATACTTAAGAACTGAATATATATGCGTAAGAACTAAATATATATGCGTAAGGACTCAATACATATGCGTAAGAACTGAATATATATGCGTAAGAACTGAATATATATGCGTAAGAACTGAATATATATGTGTAAGAACGGAATATATATGTGTAAGAATGGAATATATATGTGTAAGAACGGAATATAAATGTGTAAGAACGGAATATGTATGTGTAAGAACTGAATATATATGTGTAAGAACGGAATATATATGTGTAAGAACTGAATATATATGTGTAAGAACTGAATATATATGCTTAAGAACTGAATATGTATGCGTAAGAACTGAATATATATGCTTAAGAACTGAATATATATGTGTAAGAACGGAATATATATGTGTAAGAACGGAATATATATGTGTAAGAACGTAATATATACATGTAAGAACGGAATATATACGTGTAAGAACGGAAAATATATGTGTAAGAACTGAATATATATGCGTTATAACTGAATATATATGCGTAAAACTGTATATATATGTGTAAGAACTGAATATATATGCTTAAGAACTGAATATATATGCGTAAGAACTGAATATATATGCGTAAGAACTGAATATATATGTATAAGAACGGAATATATATGTGTAAGAACGGAATATATATGTGTAAGAACGGAATATATATGTGTAAGAAGTGAATATATATGTGTAAGAACTGAATATATATGCTTAAGAACTGAATATTTATGCGTAAGAACTGAATATATATGCTTAAGTACTGAATATATATGCGTAAGAACTGAATATATATGCGTAAGAACTGAATATATATGCGTAAGAACTGAATATATATGCGAAAGAACTGAATATATATGTGTAAGAACGGAATATATATGTCTAAGAACGGAATATATATGTGTAAGAACGGAATATATACATGTAAGAACGGAATATATACGTGTAAGAACGGAAAATATATGTGTAAGAAATGAATATATATGCGTAAAAACTGAAACAATATGCGTAAGAACTGAATATATATGCGTAAGAACTGAATATATATGCGTAAGTACTGAATATATATGTATAAGAATGGAAGATGTATGTGTAAGAACTGAATATATATGTGTAAGAATGGAATATATATGTGTAAGAACTGAATATATATGTGTAAGAACTGAATATATATGCTTAAGAACTGAATATATATGCGTAAGAACTGAATATATATGCGTAAGAACTGAATATATATGCGTAAGAACTGAATATATATGCGTAAAACTGTATATATATGTGTAATAACTGAATATATATGCTTAAGAACTGAATATATATGCGTTAGAACTGAATATATATGTATAAGAACGGAATATATATGTGTAAGAACGGAATATATATGTGTAAGAACGGAATATATATGTGTAAGAAGTGAATATATATGTGTAAGAACTGAATATATATGCGTAAGAACTGAACATATATGTATAAGAACGGAATATAAATGTGTAAGAACGGAATATGTATGTGTAAGAACTGAATATATATGTGTAAGAACGGAATATATATGTGTACGAACTGAATATATATGTGTAAGAACTGAATATATATACTTAAGAACCGAATATATATGCGTAAGAACTGAATATATATGCGTAAGGACTCAATACATATGCGTAAGAACTGAATATATATGCGTAAGAACTGAATATATATGCGTAAGAACTGAATATTTATGCGTAAGAACTGAATATATATGCGTAAAACTGTATATATATTTATCTAAAACTGAATATGTATGCGTAAGAACTGAATATATATGCGTAAGAACGGAATATATATGTGTAAGAACGGAATGTGTAAGAACGGAATATATATGTGTAAGAACGGAATATATATGTGTAAGAACTGAATATATATGTGTAATAACGGAATATATGTGTAAGAATATATATGCGTAAGAACGGAATATATATGTGTAAGAACGGAATATATATGCGTAAGAACTGAATATATATGTGTAAGAACTGAATATATATGTGTAAAAACTGAATATATATGAGTAAGAACTGAATATATATGCGTAAGAACTGAATAAATATGCGTAAGAACTGAATATATATGCTTAAGAACTGAATATATATGCGTAAGAACTGAATATATATGCGTAAGAACTGAATGTATATGCGTAAGAACTGAATATATATGTATAAGAACGGAATATATATGTTAAGAACGGAATATATATGTGTAGGAACGGAATATATACATGGAAGAACGGAATATATACGTGTAAGAACGGAAAATATATGTGTAAGAAATGAATATATATGCGTAAGAACTGAAAATATATGCGTAAGAACTGAATATATATGCGTAAGAACTGTATATATATGCGTAAGTACTGAATATATATGTATAAGAACGGAAGATGTATGTGTAAGAACTGAATATATATGTGTAAGAACGAAATATATATGTGTAAGAACTGAATATATATGCTTAGAACTGAATATATATGCTTAAGAACTGAATATATATGCGTAAGAACTGAATATATATGCGTAAGAACTGAATATATATGCGTAAGAACTGAATATATATGCGTAAGAACTGAATATATATGCGTTATAACTGAATATATATGCGTAAAACTGTATATATATGTGTAAGAGCTGAATATATATGCGTAATAACTGAATATATATGCGTAAGAACTGAATATATATGTATAAGAACGGAATATATATGTGTAAGAACTGAATATATATACTTAAGAACTAAATATATATGCGTAAGAACTGAATATTTATGCGTAAGGACTCAATACATATGCGTAAGAACTGAATATATATGCCTAAGAACTGAATATATATTCTTAAGAACTGAATATATATGCGTAAAACTGTATATATATGTGTAAAACTGAATAGTATGCGTAAGAACTGAATATATATGCGTAAGAACGGAATATATATGTGAAAGAACGGAATGTGTAAGAACGGAATATATATGTATAAGAACGGAATATATATGTGTAAGAACGGAATATATATGTGTAAGAACGGAATATATGTTTAAGAATATATATGCGTAAGAACGGAATATATATGTGTAAGAACGGAATATATATGCGTAAGAACTGAATATATATGTGTAAGAACTGAATATATATGTGTAAAAACTGAATATATATGAGTAAGAACTGAATATATATGCGTAAGAACTGAATAAATATGCGTAAGAACTGAATATATATGCTTAAGAACTGAATATATATGCGTAAGAACTGAATATATATGCGTAAGAACTGAATATATATGCGTAAGAACTGAATATATATGCGTAAGAACTGAATATATATGCGTAAGAACTGAATATATATGCGTAAGAACTGAATATATATGTATAAGAACGGAATATATATGTTAAGAACGGAATATATATGTGTAAGAACGGAATATATATGTGTATGAACGGAATATATACATGTAAGAACGGAATATATACGTGTAAGAACTGAAAATATATGTGTAAGAAATGAATATATATGCGTAAGAACTGAATATATATGCGTAAGAACTGAATATATATGCGTAAGAACTGAATATATATGCGTAAGTACTGAATATATATGTATAAGAACGGAAGATGTATGTGTAAGAACTGAATATATATGTGTAAGTAAGGAATATATATGTGTAAGAACGGAATATATATGCGTTATAACTGAATATATATATGCGTAAAACTGTATATATATGTGTAAGAACTGAATATATATGCTTAAGAACTGAATATATATGCGTAAGAACTGAATAAATATGCATAAGAACTGAATATATATGTATAAGAACGCAATATATATGTGTAAGAACGGAATATATATGTGCAAGAACGGAATATATATGTGTAAGAAGTGAATATATATGTGTAAGAACTGAATATATATGTGTAAGAACTGAATATATATGTGTAAGAACTGAATATATATGTGTAAGAACGAAATAGATATGTGTAAAAACTGAATATATATGCGTAAGAACTGAATATATATGCGTACAACTGAATATATATGTGTAAGAACTGAATATATATGCGTAAGAACTGAATATATATGCGTAAGAACAGAAGATATATGCGTAAGAACTGAATATATATGCGTAAGAACGGAATATATATGCGTAAGAAAGGAATATATATGTGTAAGAAGTGAATATATATGTGTAAGAACGGAATATATATGCGTAAGAACTGAATATATATGTGTAAGAACTGAATATATATATGTAGAACGGAATATATATGCGTAAGAAATGAATATATATGTGTAAGAACTGAATATATATGTGTAAAAACTGAATATATATGAGTAAGAACTGAATATATATGCGTAAAACTGAATATATATGCGAAAGAACGGAAATATATATGCGTAAGAACGGAGTATATGTGTAAGAACGGAATATATATGTGTAAGAACGGAAATGTGTAAGAACGGAATATATATGTGTAAGAGCGGAATATATATGCGTAAGAACTGAATATATATGCGTTAGAACTGAACATATATGTGTAAGAACGGAACATATATGTGTAAAAACGGAATATATACGTGTAAGAACGGAATATATATGTGTAAGAACTGAATATATATGTGTAAGAACTGAATATATATGCGTAAGAACTGAATATATATGCGTAAGAACTAAATATATATGCGTAAGAACGGAATATATATGTGTAAGAACGGAATATATATGTGTAAGAACGGAATATATATGTGTAAGATCGGAATATATATGTGTAAGAACGGAATATATATGTGTAAGAACGGAAAATATACGTGTAAGAACGGAATATATATGTGTAAGAACGGAATATATATGTGTAAGAACGGAATATATATATGTAAGAACTGAATATATATGCGTAAGAACTGAATATATATATGCGTAAGAACTGAATATATATGCGTGAGAACTGAATATATATTCGTAAGAACTGAATATATATGTGTAAGAACTGAATATATATGTGTAAGAACGGAATATATGTGTAAGAATATATATGAGTAAGAACGGAATATATATGTGTAAGAACGGAATATATATGCGTAAGAACTGAATATATATGCGTAAGAACTGAATATATATGCGTAAAACTGAATATATATGCGAAAGAACGGAATATATATGCGTAAGAACGGAATATATGTGTAAGAACGGAATATATATGTGTAAGAACGGAATATATATTTGTAAGAACGGAATATATACATGTAAGAACGGAATATATACGTGTAAGAACGGAATATATATGTGTAAGAAATGAATATATATGCGTAAGAACTGAATATATATGCGTAAGAACGGAATATATATGTATATGAACTGATTATATATGCGTAAAACTGAATATATATGCGTAAGAACTGAATATATATGTGTACTAACTGAATATATATGTGTAAGAACGGAATATATATGTGTAAGAACGGTATAAATATGTATAAGAACGGAATATATATGTGTAAGAACTGAATATATATGTGTAAGAACTGAATATATATGTGTAAGAACTGAATATATTTGCGTAAGAACTGAATATATATGCGTAAGAACTGAATATATATGCGTAAGAACGGAATATATATGTGTAAGAACGGAATATATATGTGTAAGAACGGAATATATATGTGGAAGATCGGAATATATATGTGTAAGAACGGAATATATACGTGTAAGAACGGAAAATAAACGTGTAAGAACGGAATATATATGTGTAAGAACGGAATATATATGTGTAAGAACGAAATATATATAAGTAAGAACTGAATATATATGCGTAAGAACTGAATATATATATGCCTAAGAACGGAATATATATGCATAAGAACTGAATATATATTCGTAAGAACTGAATATATATGCGTAAAACTGAATATATATGTGTAAGAACTGAATATATATGTGTAAGAACGTAACATATATGTGTAAGAACGGAATATATATGTGTAAAAACGGAATATATATGTAAGAACTGAAAATATATTAAGAACTGACTAAATATGTGTAAGAACTGAATATATATGCGGTAGAACTGAATATATATGCGTAAGAACTGAATATATATGCGTAAGAACTGAATATATATGCGTAAGAACTGAATATATATGCGTAAAACTGAATATATATGTGTAGGAACGGAATATATATGCGTAAGAACTGAATATATATGCGTAAGAACTGAATATATATGCCCAAGAACGGAATATATATGCGTAAGAACGGAATATATGTGTAAGTACGGAATATATATGTGTAAGAACAGAATATATATGTGTAAGAACGGAATATATATGTGTAAGAAGTGAATATATATGTGTAAGAACTGAATATATATGTGTAAAAACTGAACATATATGTGTAAGAAATGAATATATATGAGTAAGTACTGAATATATATTCGTAAGAACGGAATATATATGTGTAAGAACGGAATATATATGTGTAAGAACGGAATATCTACGTGTAAGAACGGAATATATATTTGTAAGAACGGAATATATATGTGTAAGAACTGAATATATATGTGTAAGAACGGAATATAGTAGTGTAAGAACGGGATAAATATGTATAAG
>JAWPHD010023575.1:0-21757 GCA_037043455.1 Cyrtodaria siliqua | reverse complement strand
AGCCCAGAAGTTGCATGTACAAGCCATGACAAGCCAACAATGCGTTCCACGGTAAGTTTTTCATATGTATACGTACTTTCAACAGATATGCACAAGTCAGAAATGAAACGGGCACTCTATGGCACGCAGAATGATACTTGTTGACATTTCATTGCCAAGGGACGTAATACGTGTACGGGAAAATAGGAGAAACACAGAGATAACTTAGATTTTTACGCGATCTGATAGTACATATGATTATTATTCATAATAGTAATACGTATAGAATATGTACAATATTATCTGGCTTGTTGTTATGATTGTTAATATGACTATTGTTATAATTATTGCAGCAAACCTGTATCAAGACACAACGTTAATCGCTGTTCAAGTGAGCCCAGAAGTTGCATGTACAAGCCATGACAAGCCAACAATGCGTTCCACCGTAAGTTTTTCATATGTATACGCACTTTCAACAGATATGCACACATCAGAAATGAAACGTGCACTCTATGGCACGCAGAATGATACTTGTTGACATTTCATTGCCAAGGGACGTAATACGTGTACGGGAAAATAGGAGAAACACAGAGATAACTTAGATTTTTACGCGATCTGATAGTACATATGATTATTATTCATAATAGTAATACGTATAGAATATGTACAATATTATCTGGCTTGTTGTTATGATTGTTAATATGACTATTGTTATAATTATTGCAGCAAACCTGTATCAAGACACAACGTTAATCGCTTCTCAAGTGAGCCCAGAAGTTGCATGTACAAGCCATGACAAGCCAACAATGCGTTCCACCGTAAGTTTTTCATATGTATACGCACTTTCAACAGATATGCACACATCAGAAATGAAACGTGCACTCTATGGCACGCAGAATGATACTTGTTGACATTTCATTGCCAAGGGACGTAATACGTGTACGGGAAAATAGGAGAAACACAGAGATAACTTAGATTTTTACGCGATCTGATAGTACATATGATTATTATTCATAATAATAATACGTATAGAATATGTACAATATTATCTGGCTTGTTGTTATGATTGTTAATATGACTATTGTTATAATTATTGCAGCAAACCTGTATCAAGACACAACGTTAATCGCTTCTCAAGTGAGCCCAGAAGTTGCATGTACAAGCCATGACAAGCCAACAATGCGTTCCACCGTAAGTTTTTCATATGTATACGTACTTTCAACAGATATGCACAAGTCAGAAATGAAACGGGCACTCTATGGCACGCAGAATGATACTTGTTGACATTTCATTGCCAAGGGACGTAATACGTGTACGGGAAAATAGGAGAAACACAGAGATAACTTAGATTTTTACGCGATCTGATAGTACATATGATTATTATTCATAATAGTAATACGTATAGAATATGTACAATATTATCTGGCTTGTTGTTATGATTGTTAATATGACTATTGTTATAATTCTTGCAGCAAACCTGTATCAAGACACAACGTTAATCGCTTCTCAAGTGAGCCCAGAAGTTGCATGTACAAGCCATGACAAGCCAACAATGCGTTCCACCGTAAGTTTTTCATATGTATACGCACTTTCAACAGATATGCACACATCAGAAATGAAACGTGCACTCTATGGCACGCAGAATGATACTTGTTGACATTTCATTGCCAAGGGACGTAATACGTGTACGGGAAAATAGGAGAAACACAGAGATAACTTAGATTTTTACGCGATCTGATAGTACATATGATTATTATTCATAATAGTAATACGTATAGAATATGTACAATATTATCTGGCTTGTTGTTATGATTGTTAATATGACTATTGTTATAATTATTGCAGCAAACCTGTATCAAGACACAACGTTAATCGCTTCTCAAGTGAGCCCAGAAGTTGCATGTACAAGCCATGACAAGCCAACAATGCGTTCCACCGTAAGTTTTTCATATGTATACGTACTTTCAACAGATATGCACAAGTCAGAAATGAAACGGGCACTCTATGGCACTCAGAATGATACTTGTTGACATTTCATTGCCAAGGGACGTAATACGTGTACGGGAAAATAGGAGAAACACAGAGATAACTTAGATTTTTACGCGATCTGATAGTACATATGATTATTATTCATAATAGTAATACGTATAGAATATGTACAATATTATCTGGCTTGTTGTTATGATTGTTAATATGACTATTGTTATAATTATTGCAGCAAACCTGTATCAAGACACAACGTTAATCGCTTCTCAAGTGAGCCCAGAAGTTGCATGTACAAGCCATGACAAGCCAACAATGCGTTCCACCGTAAGTTTTTCATATGTATACGTACTTTCAACAGATATGCACAAGTCAGAAATGAAACGGGCACTCTATGGCACGCAGAATGATACTTGTTGACATTTCATTGCCAAGGGACGTAATACGTGTACGGGAAAATAGGAGAAACACAGAGATAACTTAGATTTTTACGCGATCTGATAGTACATATGATTATTATTCATAATAGTAATACGTATAGAATATGTACAATATTATCTGGCTTGTTGTTATGATTGTTAATATGACTATTGTTATAATTATTGCAGCAAACCTGTATCAAGACACAACGTTAATCGCTTGTCAAGTGAGCCCAGAAGTTGCATGTACAAGCCATGACAAGCCAACAATGCGTTCCACCGTAAGTTTTTCATATGTATACGCACTTTCAACAGATATGCACACATCAGAAATGAAACGTGCACTCTATGGCACGCAGAATGATACTTGTTGACATTTCATTGCCAAGGGACGTAATACGTGTACGGGAAAATAGGAGAAACACAGAGATAACTTAGATTTTTACGCGATCTGATAGTACATATGATTATTATTCATAATAGTAATACGTATAGAATATGTACAATATTATCTGGCTTGTTGTTATGATTGTTAATATGACTATTGTTATAATTATTGCAGCAAACCTGTATCAAGACACAACGTTAATCGCTTCTCAAGTGAGCCCAGAAGTTGCATGTACAAGCCATGACAAGCCAACAATGCGTTCCACCGTAAGTTTTTCATATGTATACGTACTTTCAACAGATATGCACAAGTCAGAAATGAAACGGGCACTCTATGGCACGCAGAATGATACTTGTTGACATTTCATTGCCAAGGGACGTAATACGTGTACGGGAAAATAGGAGAAACACAGAGATAACTTAGATTTTTACGCGATCTGATAGTACATATGATTATTATTCATAATAGTAATACGTATAGAATATGTACAATATTATCTGGCTTGTTGTTATGATTGTTAATATGACTATTGTTATAATTCTTGCAGCAAACCTGTATCAAGACACAACGTTAATCGCTTCTCAAGTGAGCCCAGAAGTTGCATGTACAAGCCATGACAAGCCAACAATGCGTTCCACCGTAAGTTTTTCATATGTATACGCACTTTCAACAGATATGCACACATCAGAAATGAAACGTGCACTCTATGGCACGCAGAATGATACTTGTTGACATTTCATTGCCAAGGGACGTAATACGTGTACGGGAAAATAGGAGAAACACAGAGATAACTTAGATTTTTACGCGATCTGATAGTACATATGATTATTATTCATAATAGTAATACGTATAGAATATGTACAATATTATCTGGCTTGTTGTTATGATTGTTAATATGACTATTGTTATAATTATTGCAGCAAACCTGTATCAAGACACAACGTTAATCGCTTCTCAAGTGAGCCCAGAAGTTGCATGTACAAGCCATGACAAGCCAACAATGCGTTCCACCGTAAGTTTTTCATATGTATACGTACTTTCAACAGATATGCACAAGTCAGAAATGAAACGGGCACTCTATGGCACTCAGAATGATACTTGTTGACATTTCATTGCCAAGGGACGTAATACGTGTACGGGAAAATAGGAGAAACACAGAGATAACTTAGATTTTTACGCGATCTGATAGTACATATGATTATTATTCATAATAGTAATACGTATAGAATATGTACAATATTATCTGGCTTGTTGTTATGATTGTTAATATGACTATTGTTATAATTATTGCAGCAAACCTGTATCAAGACACAACGTTAATCGCTTCTCAAGTGAGCCCAGAAGTTGCATGTACAAGCCATGACAAGCCAACAATGCGTTCCACCGTAAGTTTTTCATATGTATACGTACTTTCAACAGATATGCACAAGTCAGAAATGAAACGGGCACTCTATGGCACGCAGAATGATACTTGTTGACATTTCATTGCCAAGGGACGTAATACGTGTACGGGAAAATAGGAGAAACACAGAGATAACTTAGATTTTTACGCGATCTGATAGTACATATGATTATTATTCATAATAGTAATACGTATAGAATATGTACAATATTATCTGGCTTGTTGTTATGATTGTTAATATGACTATTGTTATAATTATTGCAGCAAACCTGTATCAAGACACAACGTTAATCGCTTTTCAAGTGAGCCCAGAAGTTGCATGTACAAGCCATGACAAGCCAACAATGCGTTCCACCGTAAGTTTTTCATATGTATACGCACTTTCAACAGATATGCACACATCAGAAATGAAACGTGCACTCTATGGCACGCAGAATGATACTTGTTGACATTTCATTGCCAAGGGACGTAATACGTGTACGGGAAAATAGGAGAAACACAGAGATAACTTAGATTTTTACGCGATCTGATAGTACATATGATTATTATTCATAATAGTAATACGTATAGAATATGTACAATATTATCTGGCTTGTTGTTATGATTGTTAATATGACTATTGTTATAATTATTGCAGCAAACATGTATCAAGACACAACGTTAATCGCTTCTCAAGTGAGCCCAGAAGTTGCATGTACAAGCCATGACAAGCCAACAATGCGTTCCACCGTAAGTTTTTCATATGTATACGTACTTTCAATAGATATGCACAAGTCAAAAATGAAACGGGCACTCTATGGCACGCAGAATGATACTTGTTGACATTTCATTGCCAAGGGACGTAATACGTGTACGGGAAAATAGGAGAAACACAGAGATAACTTAGATTTTTACGCGATCTGATAGTACATATGATTATTATTCATAATAGTAATACGTATAGAATATGTACAATATTATCTGGCTTGTTGTTATGATTGTTAATATGACTATTGTTATAATTATTGCAGCAAACCTGTATCAAGACACAACGTTAATCGCTTTTCAAGTGAGCCCAGAAGTTGCATGTACAAGCCATGACAAGCCAACAATGCGTTCCACCGTAAGTTTTTCATATGTATACGCACTTTCAACAGATATGCACACATCAGAAATGAAACGTGCACTCTATGGCACGCAGAATGATACTTGTTGACATTTCATTGCCAAGGGACGTAATACGTGTACGGGAAAATAGGAGAAACACAGAGATAACTTAGATTTTTACGCGATCTGATAGTACATATGATTATTATTCATAATAGTAATACGTATAGAATATGTACAATATTATCTGGCTTGTTGTTATGATTGTTAATATGACTATTGTTATAATTCTTGCAGCAAACCTGTATCAAGACACAACGTTAATCGCTTCTCAAGTGAGCCCAGAAGTTGCATGTACAAGCCATGACAAGCCAACAATGCGTTCCACCGTAAGTTTTTCATATGTATACGCACTTTCAACAGATATGCACACATCAGAAATGAAACGTGCACTCTATGGCACGCAGAATGATACTTGTTGACATTTCATTGCCAAGGGACGTAATACGTGTACGGGAAAATAGGAGAAACACAGAGATAACTTAGATTTTTACGCGATCTGATAGTACATATGATTATTATTCATAATAGTAATACGTATAGAATATGTACAATATTATCTGGCTTGTTGTTATGATTGTTAATATGACTATTGTTATAATTATTGCAGCAAACCTGTATCAAGACACAACGTTAATCGCTTCTCAAGTGAGCCCAGAAGTTGCATGTACAAGCCATGACAAGCCAACAATGCGTTCCACCGTAAGTTTTTCATATGTATACGTACTTTCAACAGATATGCACAAGTCAGAAATGAAACGGGCACTCTATGGCACTCAGAATGATACTTGTTGACATTTCATTGCCAAGGGACGTAATACGTGTACGGGAAAATAGGAGAAACACAGAGATAACTTAGATTTTTACGCGATCTGATAGTACATATGATTATTATTCATAATAGTAATACGTATAGAATATGTACAATATTATCTGGCTTGTTGTTATGATTGTTAATATGACTATTGTTATAATTATTGCAGCAAACCTGTATCAAGACACAACGTTAATCGCTTCTCAAGTGAGCCCAGAAGTTGCATGTACAAGCCATGACAAGCCAACAATGCGTTCCACCGTAAGTTTTTCATATGTATACGCACTTTCAACAGATATGCACACATCAGAAATGAAACGTGCACTCTATGGCACGCAGAATGATACTTGTTGACATTTCATTGCCAAGGGACGTAATACGTGTACGGGAAAATAGGAGAAACACAGAGATAACTTAGATTTTTACGCGATCTGATAGTACATATGATTATTATTCATAATAGTAATACGTATAGAATATGTACAATATTATCTGGCTTGTTGTTATGATTGTTAATATGACTATTGTTATAATTCTTGCAGCAAACCTGTATCAAGACACAACGTTAATCGCTTCTCAAGTGAGCCCAGAAGTTGCATGTACAAGCCATGACAAGCCAACAATGCGTTCCACCGTAAGTTTTTCATATGTATACGCACTTTCAACAGATATGCACACATCAGAAATGAAACGTGCACTCTATGGCACGCAGAATGATACTTGTTGACATTTCATTGCCAAGGGACGTAATACGTGTACGGGAAAATAGGAGAAACACAGAGATAACTTAGATTTTTACGCGATCTGATAGTACATATGATTATTATTCATAATAGTAATACGTATAGAATATGTACAATATTATCTGGCTTGTTGTTATGATTGTTAATATGACTATTGTTATAATTATTGCAGCAAACCTGTATCAAGACACAACGTTAATCGCTTCTCAAGTGAGCCCAGAAGTTGCATGTACAAGCCATGACAAGCCAACAATGCGTTCCACCGTAAGTTTTTCATATGTATACGTACTTTCAACAGATATGCACAAGTCAGAAATGAAACGGGCACTCTATGGCACTCAGAATGATACTTGTTGACATTTCATTGCCAAGGGACGTAATACGTGTACGGGAAAATAGGAGAAACACAGAGATAACTTAGATTTTTACGCGATCTGATAGTACATATGATTATTATTCATAATAGTAATACGTATAGAATATGTACAATATTATCTGGCTTGTTGTTATGATTGTTAATATGACTATTGTTATAATTATTGCAGCAAACCTGTATCAAGACACAACGTTAATCGCTTCTCAAGTGAGCCCAGAAGTTGCATGTACAAGCCATGACAAGCCAACAATGCGTTCCACCGTAAGTTTTTCATATGTATACGTACTTTCAACAGATATGCACAAGTCAGAAATGAAACGGGCACTCTATGGCACGCAGAATGATACTTGTTGACATTTCATTGCCAAGGGACGTAATACGTGTACGGGAAAATAGGAGAAACACAGAGATAACTTAGATTTTTACGCGATCTGATAGTACATATGATTATTATTCATAATAGTAATACGTATAAATATGTACAATATTATCTGGCTTGTTGTTATGATTGTTAATATGACTATTGTTATAATTATTGCAGCAAACCTGTATCAAGACACAACGTTAATCGCTTTTCAAGTGAGCCCAGAAGTTGCATGTACAAGCCATGACAAGCCAACAATGCGTTCCACCGTAAGTTTTTCATATGTATACGCACTTTCAACAGATATGCACACATCAGAAATGAAACGTGCACTCTATGGCACGCAGAATGATACTTGTTGACATTTCATTGCCAAGGGACGTAATACGTGTACGGGAAAATAGGAGAAACACAGAGATAACTTAGATTTTTACGCGATCTGATAGTACATATGATTATTATTCATAATAGTAATACGTATAGAATATGTACAATATTATCTGGCTTGTTGTTATGATTGTTAATATGACTATTGTTATAATTATTGCAGCAAACATGTATCAAGACACAACGTTAATCGCTTCTCAAGTGAGCCCAGAAGTTGCATGTACAAGCCATGACAAGCCAACAATGCGTTCCACCGTAAGTTTTTCATATGTATACGTACTTTCAATAGATATGCACAAGTCAAAAATGAAACGGGCACTCTATGGCACGCAGAATGATACTTGTTGACATTTCATTGCCAAGGGACGTAATACGTGTACGGGAAAATAGGAGAAACACAGAGATAACTTAGATTTTTACGCGATCTGATAGTACATATGATTATTATTCATAATAGTAATACGTATAGAATATGTACAATATTATCTGGCTTGTTGTTATGATTGTTAATATGACTATTGTTATAATTATTGCAGCAAACCTGTATCAAGACACAACGTTAATCGCTTTTCAAGTGAGCCCAGAAGTTGCAGGTACAAGCCATGACAAGCCAACAATGCGTTCCACCGTAAGTTTTTCATATGTATACGCACTTTCAACAGATATGCACACATCAGAAATGAAACGTGCACTCTATGGCACGCAGAATGATACTTGTTGACATTTCATTGCCAAGGGACGTAATACGTGTACGGGAAAATAGGAGAAACACAGAGATAACTTAGATTTTTACGCGATCTGATAGTACATATGATTATTATTCATAATAGTAATACGTATAGAATATGTACAATATTATCTGGCTTGTTGTTATGATTGTTAATATGACTATTGTTATAATTCTTGCAGCAAACCTGTATCAAGACACAACGTTAATCGCTTCTCAAGTGAGCCCAGAAGTTGCATGTACAAGCCATGACAAGCCAACAATGCGTTCCACCGTAAGTTTTTCATATGTATACGCACTTTCAACAGATATGCACACATCAGAAATGAAACGTGCACTCTATGGCACGCAGAATGATACTTGTTGACATTTCATTGCCAAGGGACGTAATACGTGTACGGGAAAATAGGAGAAACACAGAGATAACTTAGATTTTTACGCGATCTGATAGTACATATGATTATTATTCATAATAGTAATACGTATAGAATATGTACAATATTATCTGGCTTGTTGTTATGATTGTTAATATGACTATTGTTATAATTATTGCAGCAAACCTGTATCAAGACACAACGTTAATCGCTTCTCAAGTGAGCCCAGAAGTTGCATGTACAAGCCATGACAAGCCAACAATGCGTTCCACCGTAAGTTTTTCATATGTATACGTACTTTCAACAGATATGCACAAGTCAGAAATGAAACGGGCACTCTATGGCACTCAGAATGATACTTGTTGACATTTCATTGCCAAGGGACGTAATACGTGTACGGGAAAATAGGAGAAACACAGAGATAACTTAGATTTTTACGCGATCTGATAGTACATATGATTATTATTCATAATAGTAATACGTATAGAATATGTACAATATTATCTGGCTTGTTGTTATGATTGTTAATATGACTATTGTTATAATTATTGCAGCAAACCTGTATCAAGACACAACGTTAATCGCTTCTCAAGTGAGCCCAGAAGTTGCATGTACAAGCCATGACAAGCCAACAATGCGTTCCACCGTAAGTTTTTCATATGTATACGTACTTTCAACAGATATGCACAAGTCAGAAATGAAACGGGCACTCTATGGCACGCAGAATGATACTTGTTGACATTTCATTGCCAAGGGACGTAATACGTGTACGGGAAAATAGGAGAAACACAGAGATAACTTAGATTTTTACGCGATCTGATAGTACATATGATTATTATTCATAATAGTAATACGTATAGAATATGTACAATATTATCTGGCTTGTTGTTATGATTGTTAATATGACTATTGTTATAATTATTGCAGCAAACCTGTATCAAGACACAACGTTAATCGCTTCTCAAGTGAGCCCAGAAGTTGCATGTACAAGCCATGACAAGCCAACAATGCGTTCCACCGTAAGTTTTTCATATGTATACGTACTTTCAACAGATATGCACAAGTCAGAAATGAAACGGGCACTCTATGGCACGCAGAATGATACTTGTTGACATTTCATTGCCAAGGGACGTAATACGTGTACGGGAAAATAGGAGAAACACAGAGATAACTTAGATTTTTACGCGATCTGATAGTACATATGATTATTATTCATAATAGTAATACGTATAGAATATGTACAATATTATCTGGCTTGTTGTTATGATTGTTAATATGACTATTGTTATAATTATTGCAGCAAACCTGTATCAAGACACAACGTTAATCGCTTGTCAAGTGAGCCCAGAAGTTGCATGTACAAGCCATGACAAGCCAACAATGCGTTCCACCGTAAGTTTTTCATATGTATACGCACTTTCAACAGATATGCACACATCAGAAATGAAACGTGCACTCTATGGCACGCAGAATGATACTTGTTGACATTTCATTGCCAAGGGACGTAATACGTGTACGGGAAAATAGGAGAAACACAGAGATAACTTAGATTTTTACGCGATCTGATAGTACATATGATTATTATTCATAATAGTAATACGTATAGAATATGTACAATATTATCTGGCTTGTTGTTATGATTGTTAATATGACTATTGTTATAATTATTGCAGCAAACCTGTATCAAGACACAACGTTAATCGCTTCTCAAGTGAGCCCAGAAGTTGCATGTACAAGCCATGACAAGCCAACAATGCGTTCCACCGTAAGTTTTTCATATGTATACGTACTTTCAACAGATATGCACAAGTCAGAAATGAAACGGGCACTCTATGGCACGCAGAATGATACTTGTTGACATTTCATTGCCAAGGGACGTAATACGTGTACGGGAAAATAGGAGAAACACAGAGATAACTTAGATTTTTACGCGATCTGATAGTACATATGATTATTATTCATAATAGTAATACGTATAGAATATGTACAATATTATCTGGCTTGTTGTTATGATTGTTAATATGACTATTGTTATAATTATTGCAGCAAACCTGTATCAAGACACAACGTTAATCGCTTCTCAAGTGAGCCCAGAAGTTGCATGTACAAGCCATGACAAGCCAACAATGCGTTCCACCGTAAGTTTTTCATATGTATACGCACTTTCAACAGATATGCACACATCAGAAATGAAACGTGCACTCTATGGCACGCAGAATGATACTTGTTGACATTTCATTGCCAAGGGACGTAATACGTGTACGGGAAAATAGGAGAAACACAGAGATAACTTAGATTTTTACGCGATCTGATAGTACATATGATTATTATTCATAATAGTAATACGTATAGAATATGTACAATATTATCTGGCTTGTTGTTATGATTGTTAATATGACTATTGTTATAATTATTGCAGCAAACCTGTATCAAGACACAACGTTAATCGCTTCTCAAGTGAGCCCAGAAGTTGCATGTACAAGCCATGACAAGCCAACAATGCGTTCCACCGTAAGTTTTTCATATGTATACGTACTTTCAACAGATATGCACAAGTCAGAAATGAAACGGGCACTCTATGGCACTCAGAATGATACTTGTTGACATTTCATTGCCAAGGGACGTAATACGTGTACGGGAAAATAGGAGAAACACAGAGATAACTTAGATTTTTACGCGATCTGATAGTACATATGATTATTATTCATAATAGTAATACGTATAGAATATGTACAATATTATCTGGCTTGTTGTTATGATTGTTAATATGACTATTGTTATAATTATTGCAGCAAACCTGTATCAAGACACAACGTTAATCGCTTCTCAAGTGAGCCCAGAAGTTGCATGTACAAGCCATGACAAGCCAACAATGCGTTCCACCGTAAGTTTTTCATATGTATACGTACTTTCAACAGATATGCACAAGTCAGAAATGAAACGGGCACTCTATGGCACGCAGAATGATACTTGTTGACATTTCATTTCCAAGGGACGTAATACGTGTACGGGAAAATAGGAGAAACACAGAGATAACTTAGATTTTTACGCGATCTGATAGTACATATGATTATTATTCATAATAGTAATACGTATAGAATATGTACAATATTATCTGGCTTGTTGTTATGATTGTTAATATGACTATTGTTATAATTATTGCAGCAAACCTGTATCAAGACACAACGTTAATCGCTTTTCAAGTGAGCCCAGAAGTTGCATGTACAAGCCATGACAAGCCAACAATGCGTTCCACCGTAAGTTTTTCATATGTATACGCACTTTCAACAGATATGCACACATCAGAAATGAAACGTGCACTCTATGGCACGCAGAATGATACTTGTTGACATTTCATTGCCAAGGGACGTAATACGTGTACGGGAAAATAGGAGAAACACAGAGATAACTTAGATTTTTACGCGATCTGATAGTACATATGATTATTATTCATAATAGTAATACGTATAGAATATGTACAATATTATCTGGCTTGTTGTTATGATTGTTAATATGACTATTGTTATAATTATTGCAGCAAACATGTATCAAGACACAACGTTAATCGCTTCTCAAGTGAGCCCAGAAGTTGCATGTACAAGCCATGACAAGCCAACAATGCGTTCCACCGTAAGTTTTTCATATGTATACGTACTTTCAATAGATATGCACAAGTCAAAAATGAAACGGGCACTCTATGGCACGCAGAATGATACTTGTTGACATTTCATTGCCAAGGGACGTAATACGTGTACGGGAAAATAGGAGAAACACAGAGATAACTTAGATTTTTACGCGATCTGATAGTACATATGATTATTATTCATAATAGTAATACGTATAGAATATGTACAATATTATCTGGCTTGTTGTTATGATTGTTAATATGACTATTGTTATAATTATTGCAGCAAACCTGTATCAAGACACAACGTTAATCGATTTTCAAGTGAGCCCAGAAGTTGCATGTACAAGCCATGACAAGCCAACAATGCGTTCCACCGTAAGTTTTTCATATGTATACGCACTTTCAACAGATATGCACACATCAGAAATGAAACGTGCACTCTATGGCACGCAGAATGATACTTGTTGACATTTCATTGCCAAGGGACGTAATACGTGTACGGGAAAATAGGAGAAACACAGAGATAACTTAGATTTTTACGCGATCTGATAGTACATATGATTATTATTCATAATAGTAATACGTATAGAATATGTACAATATTATCTGGCTTGTTGTTATGATTGTTAATATGACTATTGTTATAATTATTGCAGCAAACCTGTATCAAGACACAACGTTAATCGCTTCTCAAGTGAGCCCAGAAGTTGCATGTACAAGCCATGACAAGCCAACAATGCGTTCCACCGTAAGTTTTTCATATGTATACGTACTTTCAACAGATATGCACAAGTCAAAAATGAAACGGGCACTCTATGGCACGCAGAATGATACTTGTTGACATTTCATTGCCAAGGGACGTAATACGTGTACGGGAAAATAGGAGAAACACAGAGATAACTTAGATTTTTACGCGATCTGATAGTACATATGATTATTATTCATAATAGTAATACGTATAGAATATGTACAATATTATCTGGCTTGTTGTTATGATTGTTAATATGACTATTGTTATAATTATTGCAGCAAACCTGTATCAAGACACAACGTTAATCGCTTCTCAAGTGAGCCCAGCAGTTGCATGTACAAGCCATGACAAGCCAACAATGCGTTCCACCGTAAGTTTTTCATATGTATACGCACTTTCAACAGATATGCACACATCAGAAATGAAACGTGCACTCTATGGCACGCAGAATGATACTTGTTGACATTTCATTGCCAAGGGACGTAATACGTGTACGGGAAAATAGGAGAAACACAGAGATAACTTAGATTTTTACGCGATCTGATAGTACATATGATTATTATTCATAATAGTAATACGTATAGAATATGTACAATATTATCTGGCTTGTTGTTATGATTGTTAATATGACTATTGTTATAATTATTGCAGCAAACCTGTATCAAGACACAACGTTAATCGCTTCTCAAGTGAGCCCAGAAGTTGCATGTACAAGCCATGACAAGCCAACAATGCGTTCCACCGTAAGTTTTTCATATGTATACGTACTTTCAACAGATATGCACAAGTCAGAAATAAAACGGGCACTCTATGGCACGCAGAATGATACTTGTTGACATTTCATTGCCAAGGGACGTAATACGTGTACGGGAAAATAGGAGAAACACAGAGATAACTTAGATTTTTACGCGATCTGATAGTACATATGATTATTATTCATAATAGTAATACGTATAGAATATGTACAATATTATCTGGCTTGTTGTTATGATTGTTAATATGACTATTGTTATAATTATTGCAGCAAACCTGTATCAAGACACAACGTTAATCGCTTCTCAAGTGAGCCCAGAAGTTGCATGTACAAGCCATGACAAGCCAACAATGCGTTCCACCGTAAGTTTTTCATATGTATACGTACTTTCAACAGATATGCACAAGTCAGAAATGAAACGGGCACTCTATGGCACTCAGAATGATACTTGTTGACATTTCATTGCCAAGGGACGTAATACGTGTACGGGAAAATAGGAGAAACACAGAGATAACTTAGATTTTTACGCGATCTGATAGTACATATGATTATTATTCATAATAGTAATACGTATAGAATATGTACAATATTATCTGGCTTGTTGTTATGATTGTTAATATGACTATTGTTATAATTATTGCAGCAAACCTGTATCAAGACACAACGTTAATCGCTTCTCAAGTGAGCCCAGAAGTTGCATGTACAAGCCATGACAAGCCAACAATGCGTTCCACCGTAAGTTTTTCATATGTATACGTACTTTCAACAGATATGCACAAGTCAGAAATGAAACGGGCACTCTATGGCACGCAGAATGATACTTGTTGACATTTCATTGCCAAGGGACGTAATACGTGTACGGGAAAATAGGAGAAACACAGAGATAACTTAGATTTTTACGCGATCTGATAGTACATATGATTATTATTCATAATAGTAATACGTATAGAATATGTACAATATTATCTGGCTTGTTGTTATGATTGTTAATATGACTATTGTTATAATTATTGCAGCAAACCTGTATCAAGACACAACGTTAATCGCTTTTCAAGTGAGCCCAGAAGTTGCATGTACAAGCCATGACAAGCCAACAATGCGTTCCACCGTAAGTTTTTCATATGTATACGCACTTTCAACAGATATGCACACATCAGAAATGAAACGTGCACTCTATGGCACGCAGAATGATACTTGTTGACATTTCATTGCCAAGGGACGTAATACGTGTACGGGAAAATAGGAGAAACACAGAGATAACTTAGATTTTTACGCGATCTGATAGTACATATGATTATTATTCATAATAGTAATACGTATAGAATATGTACAATATTATCTGGCTTGTTGTTATGATTGTTAATATGACTATTGTTATAATTATTGCAGCAAACCTGTATCAAGACACAACGTTAATCGCTTCTCAAGTGAGCCCAGAAGTTGCATGTACAAGCCATGACAAGCCAACAATGCGTTCCACCGTAAGTTTTTCATATGTATACGTACTTTCAACAGATATGCACAAGTCAGAAATGAAACGGGCACTCTATGGCACGCAGAATGATACTTGTTGACATTTCATTGCCAAGGGACGTAATACGTGTACGGGAAAATAGGAGAAACACAGAGATAACTTAGATTTTTACGCGATCTGATAGTACATATGATTATTATTCATAATAGTAATACGTATAGAATATGTACAATATTATCTGGCTTGTTGTTATGATTGTTAATATGACTATTGTTATAATTATTGCAGCAAACCTGTATCAAGACACAACGTTAATCGCTTCTCAAGTGAGCCCAGAAGTTGCATGTACAAGCCATGACAAGCCAACAATGCGTTCCACCGTAAGTTTTTCATATGTATACGCACTTTCAACAGATATGCACACATCAGAAATGAAACGTGCACTCTATGGCACGCAGAATGATACTTGTTGACATTTCATTGCCAAGGGACGTAATACGTGTACGGGAAAATAGGAGAAACACAGAGATAACTTAGATTTTTACGCGATCTGATAGTACATATGATTATTATTCATAATAGTAATACGTATAGAATATGTACAATATTATCTGGCTTGTTGTTATGATTGTTAATATGACTATTGTTATAATTATTGCAGCAAACCTGTATCAAGACACAACGTTAATCGCTTCTCAAGTGAGCCCAGAAGTTGCATGTACAAGCCATGACAAGCCAACAATGCGTTCCACCGTAAGTTTTTCATATGTATACGTACTTTCAACAGATATGCACAAGTCAGAAATGAAACGGGCACTCTATGGCACTCAGAATGATACTTGTTGACATTTCATTGCCAAGGGACGTAATACGTGTACGGGAAAATAGGAGAAACACAGAGATAACTTAGATTTTTACGCGATCTGATAGTACATATGATTATTATTCATAATAGTAATACGTATAGAATATGTACAATATTATCTGGCTTGTTGTTATGATTGTTAATATGACTATTGTTATAATTATTGCAGCAAACCTGTATCAAGACACAACGTTAATCGCTTCTCAAGTGAGCCCAGAAGTTGCATGTACAAGCCATGACAAGCCAACAATGCGTTCCACCGTAAGTTTTTCATATGTATACGTACTTTCAACAGATATGCACAAGTCAGAAATGAAACGGGCACTCTATGGCACGCAGAATGATACTTGTTGACATTTCATTGCCAAGGGACGTAATACGTGTACGGGAAAATAGGAGAAACACAGAGATAACTTAGATTTTTACGCGATCTGATAGTACATATGATTATTATTCATAATAGTAATACGTATAGAATATGTACAATATTATCTGGCTTGTTGTTATGATTGTTAATATGACTATTGTTATAATTATTGCAGCAAACCTGTATCAAGACACAACGTTAATCGCTTTTCAAGTGAGCCCAGAAGTTGCATGTACAAGCCATGACAAGCCAACAATGCGTTCCACCGTAAGTTTTTCATATGTATACGCACTTTCAACAGATATGCACACATCAGAAATGAAACGTGCACTCTATGGCACGCAGAATGATACTTGTTGACATTTCATTGCCAAGGGACGTAATACGTGTACGGGAAAATAGGAGAAACACAGAGATAACTTAGATTTTTACGCGATCTGATAGTACATATGATTATTATTCATAATAGTAATACGTATAGAATATGTACAATATTATCTGGCTTGTTGTTATGATTGTTAATATGACTATTGTTATAATTATTGCAGCAAACATGTATCAAGACACAACGTTAATCGCTTCTCAAGTGAGCCCAGAAGTTGCATGTACAAGCCATGACAAGCCAACAATGCGTTCCACCGTAAGTTTTTCATATGTATACGTACTTTCAATAGATATGCACAAGTCAAAAATGAAACGGGCACTCTATGGCACGCAGAATGATACTTGTTGACATTTCATTGCCAAGGGACGTAATACGTGTACGGGAAAATAGGAGAAACACAGAGATAACTTAGATTTTTACGCGATCTGATAGTACATATGATTATTATTCATAATAGTAATACGTATAGAATATGTACAATATTATCTGGCTTGTTGTTATGATTGTTAATATGACTATTGTTATAATTATTGCAGCAAACCTGTATCAAGACACAACGTTAATCGATTTTCAAGTGAGCCCAGAAGTTGCATGTACAAGCCATGACAAGCCAACAATGCGTTCCACCGTAAGTTTTTCATATGTATACGCACTTTCAACAGATATGCACACATCAGAAATGAAACGTGCACTCTATGGCACGCAGAATGATACTTGTTGACATTTCATTGCCAAGGGACGTAATACGTGTACGGGAAAATAGGAGAAACACAGAGATAACTTAGATTTTTACGCGATCTGATAGTACATATGATTATTATTCATAATAGTAATACGTATAGAATATGTACAATATTATCTGGCTTGTTGTTATGATTGTTAATATGACTATTGTTATAATTATTGCAGCAAACCTGTATCAAGACACAACGTTAATCGCTTCTCAAGTGAGCCCAGAAGTTGCATGTACAAGCCATGACAAGCCAACAATGCGTTCCACCGTAAGTTTTTCATATGTATACGTACTTTCAACAGATATGCACAAGTCAAAAATGAAACGGGCACTCTATGGCACGCAGAATGATACTTGTTGACATTTCATTGCCAAGGGACGTAATACGTGTACGGGAAAATAGGAGAAACACAGAGATAACTTAGATTTTTACGCGATCTGATAGTACATATGATTATTATTCATAATAGTAATACGTATAGAATATGTACAATATTATCTGGCTTGTTGTTATGATTGTTAATATGACTATTGTTATAATTATTGCAGCAAACCTGTATCAAGACACAACGTTAATCGCTTCTCAAGTGAGCCCAGCAGTTGCATGTACAAGCCATGACAAGCCAACAATGCGTTCCACCGTAAGTTTTTCATATGTATACGCACTTTCAACAGATATGCACACATCAGAAATGAAACGTGCACTCTATGGCACGCAGAATGATACTTGTTGACATTTCATTGCCAAGGGACGTAATACGTGTACGGGAAAATAGGAGAAACACAGAGATAACTTAGATTTTTACGCGATCTGATAGTACATATGATTATTATTCATAATAGTAATACGTATAGAATATGTACAATATTATCTGGCTTGTTGTTATGATTGTTAATATGACTATTGTTATAATTATTGCAGCAAACCTGTATCAAGACACAACGTTAATCGCTTCTCAAGTGAGCCCAGAAGTTGCATGTACAAGCCATGACAAGCCAACAATGCGTTCCACCGTAAGTTTTTCATATGTATACGTACTTTCAACAGATATGCACAAGTCAGAAATAAAACGGGCACTCTATGGCACGCAGAATGATACTTGTTGACATTTCATTGCCAAGGGACGTAATACGTGTACGGGAAAATAGGAGAAACACAGAGATAACTTAGATTTTTACGCGATCTGATAGTACATATGATTATTATTCATAATAGTAATACGTATAGAATATGTACAATATTATCTGGCTTGTTGTTATGATTGTTAATATGACTATTGTTATAATTATTGCAGCAAACCTGTATCAAGACACAACGTTAATCGCTTCTCAAGTGAGCCCAGAAGTTGCATGTACAAGCCATGACAAGCCAACAATGCGTTCCACCGTAAGTTTTTCATATGTATACGTACTTTCAACAGATATGCACAAGTCAGAAATGAAACGGGCACTCTATGGCACTCAGAATGATACTTGTTGACATTTCATTGCCAAGGGACGTAATACGTGTACGGAAAATAGGAGAAACACAGAGATAACTTAGATTTTTACGCGATCTGATAGTACATATGATTATTATTCATAATAGTAATACGTATAGAATATGTACAATATTATCTGGCTTGTTGTTATGATTGTTAATATGACTATTGTTATAATTATTGCAGCAAACCTGTATCAAGACACAACGTTAATCGCTTCTCAAGTGAGCCCAGAAGTTGCATGTACAAGCCATGACAAGCCAACAATGCGTTCCACCGTAAGTTTTTCATATGTATACGTACTTTCAACAGATATGCACAAGTCAGAAATGAAACGGGCACTCTATGGCACGCAGAATGATACTTGTTGACATTTCATTGCCAAGGGACGTAATACGTGTACGGGAAAATAGGAGAAACACAGAGATAACTTAGATTTTTACGCGATCTGATAGTACATATGATTATTATTCATAATAGTAATACGTATAGAATATGTACAATATTATCTGGCTTGTTGTTATGATTGTTAATATGACTATTGTTATAATTATTGCAGCAAACCTGTATCAAGACACAACGTTAATCGCTTTTCAAGTGAGCCCAGAAGTTGCATGTACAAGCCATGACAAGCCAACAATGCGTTCCACCGTAAGTTTTTCATATGTATACGCACTTTCAACAGATATGCACACATCAGAAATGAAACGTGCACTCTATGGCACGCAGAATGATACTTGTTGACATTTCATTGCCAAGGGACGTAATACGTGTACGGGAAAATAGGAGAAACACAGAGATAACTTAGATTTTTACGCGATCTGATAGTACATATGATTATTATTCATAATAGTAATACGTATAGAATATGTACAATATTATCTGGCTTGTTGTTATGATTGTTAATATGACTATTGTTATAATTATTGCAGCAAACATGTATCAAGACACAACGTTAATCGCTTCTCAAGTGAGCCCAAGAAGTTGCATGTACAAGCCATGACAAGCCAACAATGCGTTCCACCGTAAGTTTTTCATATGTATACGTACTTTCAATAGATATGCACAAGTCAAAAATGAAACGGGCACTCTATGGCACGCAGAATGATACTTGTTGACATTTCATTGCCAAGGGACGTAATACGTGTACGGGAAAATAGGAGAAACACAGAGATAACTTAGATTTTTACGCGATCTGATAGTACATATGATTATTATTCATAATAGTAATACGTATAGAATATGTACAATATTATCTGGCTTGTTGTTATGATTGTTAATATGACTATTGTTATAATTATTGCAGCAAACCTGTATCAAGACACAACGTTAATCGCTTTTCAAGTGAGCCCAGAAGTTGCATGTACAAGCCATGACAAGCCAACAATGCGTTCCACCGTAAGTTTTTCATATGTATACGTACTTTCAACAGATATGCACAAGTCAGAAATGAAACGGGCACTCTATGGCACGCAGAATGATACTTGTTGACATTTCATTGCCAAGGGACGTAATACGTGTACGGGAAAATAGGAGAAACACAGAGATAACTTAGATTTTTACGCGATCTGATAGTACATATGATTATTATTCATAATAGTAATACGTATAGAATATGTACAATATTATCTGGCTTGTTGTTATGATTGTTAATATGACTATTGTTATAATTATTGCAGCAAACCTGTATCAAGACACAACGTTAATCGCTTTTCAAGTGAGCCCAGAAGTTGCATGTACAAGCCATGACAAGCCAACAATGCGTTCCACCGTAAGTTTTTCATATGTATACGCACTTTCAACAGATATGCACACATCAGAAATGAAACGTGCACTCTATGGCACGCAGAATGATACTTGTTGACATTTTCATTGCCAAGGGACGTAATACGTGTACGGGAAAATAGGAGAAACACAGAGATAACTTAGATTTTTACGCGATCTGATAGTACATATGATTATTATTCATAATAGTAATACGTATAGAATATGTACAATATTATCTGGCTTGTTGTTATGATTGTTAATATGACTATTGTTATAATTATTGCAGCAAACATGTATCAAGACACAACGTTAATCGCTTCTCAAGTGAGCCCAGAAGTTGCATGTACAAAGCCATGACAAGCCAACAATGCGTTCCACCGTAAGTTTTTCATATGTATACGTACTTTCAATAGATATGCACAAGTCAAAAATGAAACGGGCACTCTATGG
>JAWPHD010023574.1:0-21757 GCA_037043455.1 Cyrtodaria siliqua | reverse complement strand
TACGTTAAAATACAGTACTGAACTAGCTCAATTTTTCAAAAGCAGCTACTCTTCAATATTGACATGAAGATTCTTGTTCTCTAGTTAACTGCAACTTTTCTTTTTCCAAAAAAAGTCTTGGGACTTTCCTTTGGAATATCTATGTGCAATTAAGCTGTGCAGTATCATACAAATATATAGCGGACATTCCCGTGTAGCGTTTTCATATCACTTGAGTGTATAATGAAACATTAAGGTAAGACAGTGTTATAGTTAATAATACTAAAATGGAATATATACTGGTTGTGCATGTTTGCTTTATTTCATTAAAGAGTCATATGATAAAGTACTACAATGTACTATAACATACCTAAGACTCCAAAACGAGGCTGAAGCTCTCATCTAGTAGTACTACTACCAAAATGTACAGTAATTGCAGTTCGCACAACACCTAGCTGAGCACAGAAGCTCATTTATCACATTCCAACATCAGTGTAGTGTACACATTTGAGTTGATAGTGACGATATATTTGACGGTTTATTTAATTGGTAAAACAGCTTAGCAGGAGTTGCGCTATTGTGTTTTCATAGTAATTTAAATGTCAAGGGTAAAAATAAAACACTGCAAATTCATAATTATACTTTTTTAGTATGAAAATGCTCAATAAGTGATACATGTATAGGAGGAGTTGATTCATTAAATATCATAAAATATTTTTAAACATCTAACCAAAACCTACTAGGATAGTTCCGCACACACTCTTAGTCCATAGTTATTTAGAATTTAAGGGGACTTAACTCTAGTACTTGAAATAGTAGTTCTCATTGTAATTCTGTATTCGTATATTCTGTACTGTATTCGTATATTCTGTACTGTATTCGTATCTCCTGTTGGTAGCAATGCTATACAACGATACTACCAAACTATACTGCAAGGAAAAAGAAACGAAGGGTGCGTATTTCCGCTATATATTGTATGTTTAATATGCTACTGCTAATCGAATGGTACAAGGCGACATTAGGTCTGTCCGTTTAGAAAGAAGGTTTAAACAGCACTGAACACACCAATGGTTACCCCTTTAAAGTTTCATTACCGTCAGAATGCGCATTTGGCTCAAGCAGGTGAGCAAACTTAGGCTTTAAATGTTGCAATCACTTAACATTAAATACAGTACTGAACTTGCTCAATTTTGCAAAGAGGAACTTCAGCATTTATGAATTTCTTGTTACAACGTGTACTGTGATTAAAACGTCTACAACATCACAGTTGTGTCCTTTCTCTAACTAACTGCTCTTTTTTTTTTACAAAACATCTTGGGATTTCCTTGGAATATATATGGAAATAAGTGTGCAGTATATGCAATATATAGCGGAAATACGCACTCTGCATTTCTTTTTCCTTTCAGTATATATAAAATCAAATATACAAATACTATAACAAACTACAAATGCAGATACTATATCAAACCGCCAATACATATCTATCATATCCAGCAACAAGACATATACTTTATGAAATCGATAAAAACATTACCACTTTCAAACCATGAAGAAATATATTAAACAAACTACTTTTCACTAGATTTCAAACATTCAGCAATTATCTTAGTAAATCATTAACACTAAGCATAACTGCAGAATAATACAGAAAGTACTGTATGTGTAAATTCGGTATATATAAATAATTCTTAAATCTGTAAAAAAAACATGTCGCACAATACTTGACGCAATATACCTTGTTAGCCAGTTGTTTGCATTTATGACTCTAGTGTGGACATTTAAACAAGAGATACAGATACAGTTCGCCACCAAAATCTATATAATGTCACAAATAACAAAGTACTGGTCTCATCAGTAGTTTATTTTTTGTTATATTGACCACATATTACATACTTGTTAACGCTTACTTACATTTGTAGCATGAACAGTGCAGGTGAATAATCGGCAACTCGGATATTTTTCATTCATATTATCCACTGTCGATCGATACTTTAATGTGTCAATTTTACCGGACAACGACCTGCACGTGCAACTTAGCTATTTTATAGTCATGCACATGCAACATGCATAGCAATTCAAACAACACAAAAGGTGCAGGATAATACGTGGCCTTGTTAAATAAAATGTTATGAACAATCTGTATTCATTATGATACTGAATATGGTGGTCTTGAGTCTCTGCGTGGCGTCTTGGAAACTCGAAATTGGTTGTTCAGTGCGATTCTGCAAACATCTTGAGGTGTTTCTAATTATATATTTTTATATATCTTTATAGCAACATTTAGTTGTAGTGTTTTCTGATTTCAATGCATGGATGTGGTTGATGTTTGTCCATGTTCTTTCTTGTCGTGCCCTTAATGGTGTATTCTCTTACTGCTCTGGCTTCTGCCAAGTCATTGAGTACCTTCATTGTGGCTTTCTAGGCTATTGTTTTTTTGAATTATATTTACACGAGCATTTTTTGTTTTACTTATATTGCCTATTGATGCTGCCTTGTTGGTTAGAGTCTAGATCATGGCGGGGATTTCTTTATTTACACTGTCCTGTTTTAATGGGATGACAGTAGGGTAAGTGTGAGGTTTGGTGCACCCTAGAACCGGTTTAAACCCCCCAGTGGCCTACTTTGCCACTTACCGTTCCAAGGCGGTAGCCCTATTTTCAACCCTTTTGTGTTTGTGATGTCATTTGCATTTTTTATTACTTTTGCCTTTTCGTTTGTCTGTTTGCGTGTTTGTTTTTGTGTTATGTGGTTGACTGTCGTCATTAAATGCTGCTTTCCCTGTCCGATATTTTTATCTTTCTTTACTCGTAGAGATTTTTTTTTGATGGGACGGATTTTAATTTTCACTGTCTTGTTAATCAGAGCGCTGGAGACAGGATAATAAAGGGATTGTGTACAAATAAAATCGATATATAAGCTAACCATTAGGCCATATTGCATATTGACCGTTCCATTAATCAGTGACACTGTCTTTTTACTCTTTGTGTTGTGTATCGTCATTTTCATTGTATTTTTGTGTGGTATAGTACTGACCTACTGTGCCATTGCATTTGGGTGCTCTGGTTTCTATAGGATCATATTTCTCATTTCTGTTATACTATAGTCCAGTTATACACCTGTATAGTCTGATATAGACTGGCTATGTCCTTATGTTTGTTCATATTTATGATATTTGAGACAAGTCAAGCTATCATCAAATAAAATAGTCCCCTTTGAATTATCGTCTTCAACATGTGTGGTTCAAAGCTATTCAGAAAAAGATTTAGGATTTAAGATTTTATTTTGAGTTTGATTAAATTAAACTATAACCACTGAGACGACAGTCAGTCTAAGTGTAATGGTACATGCAGTCAGATTATTTTATCTGGTACATTATCTAATAATGATAATGGCATCATGAATAATCTATATGGGTTATTCTGTTCATTTGTTTAATGCAAAATTACTATGACTATATCAGGCGGTCCAGATAAAACGAATACGTTTATAGGACAATAAAACTGTGTGGAAATCTCCTCGGTCACAGTAAAAAAGAGTATGATAATGGACCTTTGGAAACGGCCGAGTTATATAAAGCAAGTTAATTAGAGCTTCCTTACAGGTCCACGGAGCTTTAGTTTAATATAGCAGGCACCCTATTTAAAATTATATACTAATGTACACTGAACAAAATTGTTAAGTATCAACTTTTGTATCTTAACTAACTTTCTTATTTTTGATATATTTTAGAAAAGATATATGATAAGTATTTTGTTTTGACCCATAGTTTGTAAAACATTTATTTTTTGATTAAATTGTTACATCTTTTGAGAGTTACCCTCCCTTTATACGAAAACATGAAATGTGCTGATAAAACATATAACATGAGTCAAAGATCGCTTAAAGATATAATAATCTTAAAATTGGTATGAAATAATAGAAAAAAACATAAAAATGTGACCCTTTTATCGCAGATTCTGCGTCTATAAAAAATTAAATATGGATAATCTTAAATTACCTCCCTTTAAATTGAATATTGTTTGAAATTCAAGTAACTGTAATTCAGCGTTAACATGAAATATTTCGAAAATTTCTTTTGCAAACGCATTTATAGTGGTAATGCTAGTAAAACATGATTTCAAAATAATTTTAACTGGCATATTTTAGAATTAGGAACATCGAAAGCTTCACTAATTTGAAGTACTTAATAAAATCCTATATACCCAGTTGTATAAGTGTTATAATTTATTTCTAAGAAAACACATTGACTTAAAAGTTTTAAAATATGTTCATGCAATCAGAGTAAGCGATGTACACTCATTATTTTGCTGTTTAACCGTATCTCTAATCAAGCACAAAATACACAAAACAATGAGAATATTATTGACATATTCTTAGGTTGATACTTAGCAATTTGGTTTAGTATATACACTCAAGTGATATGAAAACGCAACACGGGAATTTCCGCTATATATTGTATGTACAATATGCTTCTTTTAATCGAATGGTACATGGCTACGTAAGACCTTTCCTTTTGGAAAAAATACTAAAGCAACAAATAATACAGCAAATAGTATTCCTTCAATGTTTCACAATTCACAGAGTACGCGTTTGGCTCAATCATGTGAGCAAACTTAGGATGCAACATTTTGCAAACTATTTACGTTAAATACAGTACTGAACTAGCTCAATTTTTCAAAGAACTACTTCAACATTTATGAAGTTCTTGTTACAAAGTGTAGTGTGATTAAAACGTCTACAACATCACAGTTGTGTCCTTTCTCTAGTTAACTGCAACTTTCTTTTTAAAAAACATCTTGGGATTTCTTTGGAATATTATGTGCAATTAAGTGTGCAGTATATACAATATATAGCGGAAATTCCCGTGTTGCGTTTTCATATCACTTGAGTGTATATTATACGACCCACTTACATACTTAGGTTAAGGGGTTCACATTAAGCAGTCACTGAGCTGTCACCTTACACAGCAGTTGTCATACAGTATATGCTTGTTTATTTCAAACAATATTGTATTCTCAAATGTATACATTTGTAATGGTTACACAATATTATAATGAATTTAACACAATTTAAAACGTGGATTCGGAAAAATCGTTTATCTTATATCAATCCGTTTCTATAATTATATAATGACTTGAAACGAAGATATTCAGAAGTCTAAATAAATAAAGAATCATGAATCATGAACCAACAGAAATATTAAAATCGTTTAGCTTTTAGTTCAATGAATTTCGACTAATAATAAGAATAGGTAAATAAAGATATAAGAAGATAGAGTTAGAGAAGAGAGTTTGTTGTGAATAGGCATTAATTATTCAAAGTTAATTGATTTCAAATCGTTTTGTGCTGATAATATATTTATGTACAGCTTCCAAAATTAAAATAATTGATTTATTAGATTCATTAGATTTGTGAATGGTGCCCTCTAGAAGTAGGGTAGTGTTTACATTAAGTATGCCAAATGTCCTTAGGCTATTATGCTTGTTTGGTATGTAGAACTTATTATTCATTAAGATATCGACCATCAACGTATTGAAAGTCATTTATTCAATTGCTATACCTGAAAACTTATTCGAAGTTATACGATAAATACAGGCATAACAAATAGCATTCTACGAGGAATTATTAGAGACTAAATGCCAATGTCAATTAAATCTGAGGTGATACGGTCAGTATGCAGTATTATTTAATTGTATGTACACTGTGTTTGTCTAAACCTACCAGATTACTTTGCGGATGGTGGGAGGTATACAGTACTAGTTCTTCCAAGGAAAATGGGGTGCACTACCTCTACCAAAATGATAGACCGCCATACACGGTTTAACATGTGCTAACAATGACGTAAATCAACATTAGAATAAACAAATAAAACAACACCAGATATACATGATAGAGATACTTTTGTAGAAAACAAAGCAATACCATGTATACGTGTGATATGAAAATAAACATCTTTATTTTATTTATCCTATACTACATCAACGACTTTGCTGAACTGTCAACTTCAGCTAACTTACTACGTTGATTTGCAGGGATAAAACAATAATGTTATTAATAGATGCAATTCCATTATGATGTGTTTACGTCTGATGCGTAAGTGTAGATCTACACGACATTTATATTTTCCGAAATTTGATTTAAAATTAACGCCATTGACTTTGAAATTGTCTAATTAAGAAAATGAATGGTCATAAGTGGTTATGTCATCCACGGATGGTTCTTTATCATTGAATGTATTATGAATTAGTTAAACTCTCTTTATGGACCGTATTATGACTTATTTATTTCTTTATTTTACTTCTATCTATCTATACTATCTTTTATTGAATCTTCTTAGTATTACATCTGAAGCCATTTACGTTCAGATATGGTCATAGTTCAACGTACACATGTAGATGTAGATTTAGATGTATAGCCAATAATCTGACGCGAAAACAGGATGGAATGCAGACGACAAACAATATACAAATCGTATAAAATCGTAACTAATCGGTAATTTCCATATCACTCCGCTGAAAGAGTCATAAAGAATATTCGGTTAATTCCGTGATATGATCCTGATCTAAATCCTGATTGATATGACTAGCTAGGTCTATGTCGTATCGTATATTCAAAAACAATGTATTAGACCTGTACAACTTACTACGGTAACGATTACGATAACGACTACGTTTAGGATACCGACTAAAACAGAGGGGTTTTCTCAAGAGGCAATAAGCCTTGAATCCTCGACAAAACGTTTGCGAAACGCTTTATATAGGCCAATGAAATTTATTATTGGCACATCATGAACTTTCTGGAGCGAATAAGAGCTTTTTGCAGGCAATACACATTATACTAGGTTGATCGGGGAGTAAGTCTCCTGTAATTCATTGAATTTTTTTGTAGATATTGGGAAAATTTCTCAAGCAACTTAAATACGAATTAACATCTTTATTCTTAATAGTATAGAACGTTATATGGAACTGCCTTAATTCCATTTAGCGATGGAAAATCCTACATTAGCAGGATTTTTGATATGTATGCCGTTTTAAACGCCGGTAATGAATGATAAATTGTATGACATTCATGGATTCAGTTTTTCCTTAAACCCTCAGTGGCTTTTTCGCCACTGACCGTTCCAAGGCGGTAGACCTATTGTCAACCTTTTTTTGTTTGTGATGTCTTATTTGGCATTTGTCACCTTTATAACTTGTTCTTTGTTTCTGTGTGTGTTTGTGGTTGACTGTCGTCCTTGAATGCTACTTTTTCTGTCCGATTGTTTTATCATTATTTAACATTAAAGTCTAACACGATTCATGGTATATGCCATTTAATACCGGCGTTTAAAATCGCATTAATGCAAAAAATTCTACACGTTTTCTTAGGTAAACTTATTTATTTTACGTCGATTGTAACGAAAGCTCTATGAACTTATTTGAATCACTCTCGATGTCTTCCTGGGTAGAACCAGTACTAAGCAATGCAGATAAAGTGTCTTGCTCAGGGACACAACGCATATGGCAATGGCGGGAATCGAACCCACGACTTTTGGATCATGGGCCCAACGCTCTACCACTAGACCACAGCGCTCCACGTTTTCTTAATAAATGAGCACTGATGTATTAATCAGATTGTAAAAGAAAACCTAAGCTTCAATAGTGACGGCCTGATCCATTTCGATGTTAGCGTTAACTGATAAATTCAATTGTCCTATGTGCCTTCAAAGCGATCGGCGCGCGTGCTGCACGAACTTTCATTTTTCAAAACCCCACATGGTTCTGTAGGTTTGTTTTACTTGCGTTAACTCTAGAAGGAATAAGCTGTAATATGAGTTAGTATTGTTATATCTCTTCTCTGTAAAACATTCAAATAAATAGTTGGTCACATATTGCTTGCTATGAAGATGAATAGTAGACGACGAATAATTGCTTAACTGTGCGTACCACCTCCGGATCTAACCGGCTACTTCAGGCAGTGGTCCTTGGTTTTGATGGCCATTTATCGCCCTCCACTGGATCCTCGAATGGACCTACGGCAGCGACGTTTTGGGCATGATCAAAATGTATATGCAGGAAAAGATCTATTTCAATTTTATTCATCTAATCGCTTCCAATGTTATCAAATGACTAGGGAAACCCCAGAGACAATGTTGCTACTTCATATTCTTATTGATTTAGACCTAAGGGAGCATCGACTATCATCCATCAATCGTATTTTATTGTTTTCTATATGGCTAAATTGGTCATCGAACCAGAACACAAACGCGATATGCACAACTTGATACCATACCAGTGCTTCCTACCAAGTTTCGTCGAAATCCAACAAGTGGTTGAGGAGGAACAGTGGCGACAACAAATTTAAAATAAAAAAGTCAAAGAGCCATAACTCCGTTTAACGCATCGAACCGGAACACAAACGTCATGTGCAAAACTAGACATTAAACTGATTATTTTAATATCATGTTTTACTAGCATTACCACTACAAATGCGTTTGCAAAAGAAATTTTCGAAATATTCAATGTTAACGCTGAATTACAGTTACTTGAATTTCAAACAATATTCAATTTAAAGGGAGGTAATTTAAAATTATCCATATTTCATTTTTTTATAGACGGAAAATCTGCGATAAATGGGTCAATTTTTTAGTTTTTTTTTCTATTATTTCATACCAATTTTAAGAATTTTATATCTTTAAGCGATCTTTGACTCATGTTATCTGTTTTATCAGTACATTTCACGTTTTCATATAAAGGGAGGGTAACTCTCAAAAGATGTAACAATTTAAACAAAAAATAAATGTTTTACAAACTATGGGTCAAAACAAAATACTTATCATATATATATTCTAAAATATATTTAAAATAAGAAAATTAGTTAAGATATAAAAGTTGATACTTAGAAATTTTGTTCAGTGTATAACTTATGCATACCGGATAACATAGAGGTGTGGGTACCATTTATAATGTTAGTCATCATTTCATTTAACATAAAATTATTCTAAAATAGACAGCAGAATTCACTAAAACACAAAAACCAATTTTGTTTCCGAGAGCCCCCCACTCACCCCGGCCCCACCACCACCACCACCCAAACAACCCAAACACATACAAATAATCAAACAAAATGTTTGGATATGCATCATATATATATATTGAAGTGTTTTAGTGATTTAATGGATCAATTCTTCAGACAAGACCCTTTAAAACTCCAGCCAAGTATGGGTGGTTGCATCGAAGACTGTATAAGGATAAAATAGTCTGAAAGGTAAATGCTTATGAAATGTAAGCAAATGTATTCATAAATTTGACATTTTTTACATTCATCTACACAAACCCCTGTGAGCCTATTCAAACCCAGGTTGTTATACAACTTTGAGACCAGCCCCCAACATTTTCTCGTGCTTAGTATTTAGTCTGAAGTCATAGTCGTTATCGTAGTAAGTTGTACAGGTCTATTTATAGGGAAGTATGTGATAAAATGTCATAATGACATGCATAGGCTGTAAAGCTTAAATGATTTATTGTTCAACATTTTTGAGAACAGCTCTTTTTCTTCCAATGTATTAGAAGAAAGACCGATAGCTATCTCCCCAGCAATACTCGCTTCTGGACAGTCATATTGAACTGTTATTGCGATAGAGGCAACATCTAGCTCGATTATTTAGCACTTGTATATTTAGAATTGAACCCTTATTCACGAGGAAGAGTTATAATTTGCTCTCCACGTAATGCCAACAATAATTGTCTGGGGATGGTGACAAATCCTTGAAATCCAATGCGTTGTTTCATAATAAGATTGGGGCACATTCATAAAAGCATGTCACGTCGCATGTTTTGCATTGCTGCCTCATTTGTCTTTATAATATACAACTTCCAAACGAACCAGCAGCTGTCTGTATTTGCCATAGTATCTGTATTATGAGATACAGTAACGCCTAGAACTATAAAACTATAACAAGGTTGGAGTTAGAACGTCTCGGGAAGATTGATTAGATACATACAAGCAATGATGGTGTCAGATCCTTTTATATCAAATCCTTTCGCAACATGTACAGACCCAGTGGCGTTCTAGTACCCCAATAAATGTAGAACGAACGCAGAACGAACGAAGAATGAACGGAGAATTAACGCAGACAGTTCTCAAAGTGAACAATAAATGCATTTTTTAAAACGCTGAACACTGAAAATGAACGCAACCATTGAAATCCGTTCTTTTAAAATGCGTTTTCATTCATGTTTTACTTTGTGTATACTGTACTCATTATTTTGTTTAGGCAACGTCTCACGCCCTATTTGACACACTTGAAACTATAATTTAGGACCATGTGATTGGTTGTAACATGCATGATAAAAGTGCAGGCGTTTTTTATGAATCTGCCCCCGGACAAATAATAAACTTCAGTGAAAATAGGTATACAAGTCGAACAGGAAATGTAACATTCACAGAACACAGTCAACAATAGTGGTAGCGCCTTTGAACAGTCGGGGGGGGGGGGGGGGGAAGGTTACAGGAGATATAAAACCGATGCAATAATGGATACGTATGCGACGTGTAGTATTTACAATATAATTTGCAATTAAATAAATTAAATACATATACATTATAAATATGATATATCAGGTAGTATGTGTAATGACAGTAGGTATTTTACATTCTATTTTTAAATAGTCTGGAAAGCACATTGTGCTTTGCTTTCTCGTCTAATTTCTTTGACCATTTCTTTAATTGATTGATTCTTCAATTAAACTGATTTAAGACACACATTTTATTCGTACATGTCCTAAGTATAACACTGCTTCTATTACTCAGAGTTATACGCAACATATTCTCAGATCCCATATTGACATGGAATCCGATTACTTAAGACAAACAAATACTATATATATATACCAAAAAAAGGATAAAAATATCGGACAGGGAAAGCAGCATTCAAGGACGACAGTCAACCACTAAACACAAAAACAAACATGCAAACAGACAAACGAAAAGACAAAAGTAATAAAAAATGCAAACGACATCACAAACACAAAAGGGTTGACAATAGGGCTACCGCCTTGGAACGGTCAGTGGCAAAGTAAGCCACTGGGGGTTTAAACCGGTTCTAGGGTGCACCAAACCTCACACTTACCCTACTGTCATCCCATTAAAACAGGACAGTGTAAATAAAGAAATCCCCGCCATGATCTAATCTCTAACCAACAAGGCAGCATCAATAGGCAATATAAGTAAAACACAAATATGCTCGTGTAAATATAATACAAAAAAACAATAGCGTAGAAAGCCACAATGAAGGTACTCAATGACTTTGCAGAAGCCAGAGCAGTAAGAGAATAAACCATTAAGGGCACGACAAGAAAGATCATGGACAAACATCAAACGCCACCGTCCCAATGGGCTTTAGGTAGGCGTCATCACAGGGTCCACAGCCTGTCCGGTCATCGTACAATTAAAGAGGAAAGCATAGTGGCGAACTGTAAAAGGGTCCACCACCAAGCATGCAGTACGTTGCAAAATGATAGGGTCATAACCTCTTTTGATAAACTTTTTAACAAGTTTAACAAAGATAGTATGAAAGTGATCATGACCAAGAATCTTACGAAGTTTATAAATCACATCACCATAGAAGTCAGGTTGTGATAGTCCTTGTCGCAGAAGTGTCCTTAAATTACATTTATATTTGGAAAGAAGATCAGGGTTACGATAATAAAATTTTGCAAAGGTTTTACGAAGTTTATGGTAACGGTAACCCTGATTGAGTAACTTTTTAGTTATACAAAGATTACGAATATTAAAGTCCTCAACTCGAGTACAAGCTCTAGAAAAACGAATAAGTTGAGACAGATACACCCCATAAGAAGTTGCTCGGGGAACATCCCCATCCAAGTGGGGATAATTAACAATGTCAAAATTAAAATCATCTCTCTTGTCATAGATTTTGCTAATTATTTTACCATTTTCAATCGAGAGATCTAAATCAAGAAAGAAGCGTTATTATCAGATATATTTTCTTTATTAAGCCGATGTTCTTTAGGATAAATATTATGAACCATAGTTGGAAAGAAAGGGTTGTTAATGTTCAGTATGTCATCCAGATACCGAGAGGTGTCATTAAAAGCTTCAATAATATCTGCCTGGTTATCTGGTGAAAGACTCAACATGAAATCCCTTTCATAGCAAAATAAAAACAAATCTGCGACAAGTGGTGCACAGTTCGTACCCATAGGGATACCAACAATTTGTCTATAAACGGTGGTACCATACCTGACGAAAATATTATCTAATAGGAAGATGAGTGCTTCACAAACTTCATAGCAAGTCCACATAGTATAATTGTCTAAACTGCCGTTAGTGAAAAACGCTTTAATATTATTACATGCCAAAAATGTAGTATTTTCTCTAGCGAATGTTTTTTGAATAAGAGAAATTAGCTTGTCTTTAATAAGATGATGTGGTAAGGTTGTATATAGTGTAGAAAAGTCATAGGTACTTTTGAGATGATCGTGTTATTGATTATATTCCAAAATATTTTCAGAAAATCTGAAAGTCTTATATTATATCTCATGAATAGACTCAATATAACCGCGTCGGCTATTTGTCTCTCTTGTTAGTGTTAGTTGCTTCCAAGGGATACCCTTTTCAGTATGTATTATAACTTGTTCTAAGTATAAAACAAGAGGTCCAAATGGCCTTAAGTCGCTCACCTGAGAATGTTTGAAAAGAGGAAAATGTAGTTAACAAGTGCAATTGCTTATTAGATTGAAAACTTTGTACGACATAAAGAAAAGTTGCAAAACTTGGTTCTTCGTATTTACAGAGAATGTTTGTATAGAAACGGACAGATAGGAGACCCCGGGGAGCAGCCATCATTTACCCTAGGAACTTCATATGTACAACTTGTATAGCAACTTGTATAGTATAAGAGTTGGCAATCATATATACACAAAAAACTGTCGAAATATATTCAGTGGTTCATAAGAAATATATTTGTTAAGGCTCTGACCATATATGGTAATGGTGGCCATCTTGGATAATGCATTGATCTAATTTGTATAATTTTGAAAGGCACTGACATCAGAATTATCCGCGTGAAATTTGGTCAAAATTGGCCGTGAAGTTTTTGAGATGTTGTTTACCCTTCCCACCGCCACCCTCACAACGGCGGCCATATTGGATGTGGCGTTGCCCTAATTTTAACAAATTTGAAAATCATTGAACTAAGGATCACACATCTGAAGAAGGATACAAAATATCGGACAGGGGAAAGCAGCATTCAAGGACGACAGTCAACCACAAAACACAAAAACAAACACGCAAACAGACAAACGAAAAGGCAAAAGTAATAAAAAATACAAACGACATCACAAATACAAAAAGGGTTGACAATAGGGCTACCTCCTTGGAACGGTCAGTGGCAAAGTAGGCTACTGGGTGTTTAAACCGGTTCTAGGGTGCACCAAACCTCACACTTACCCTACTGTTATCCCATTAAAACAGGACAGTGTAAATAAAAACATCCCCGCCATGATCTAATCTCTAACCAACAAGGCAGCATCAATAGGCAATATAAATAAAACACAAATATGCTCGTGTAAATATAATACAAAAAAAAACAATAGCCTAGAAAGCCACAATGAAGGTACTCAATGACTTGGCAGAAGCCAGAGCAGTTGATTCAAAAGTGACCAAGTAGTTTTGGAGAATAACATTTTTTTAAAATATGTATTTTATATAACATTAAATAATGTATATAATTCTATGTAAAACTGTTACCCCCTGGGCGGAGGGCAAGATTTTACTCCAGAGTCACCATTTGAACAAACTTGGTAGAAGACCATAAGCTAATGCTACATACAATACAGGAGAGATCTATGACTTGTGATTTTAGAGAAGACGATTTTTTAAATTCCCTATATAAGTATATAAATTATGTAAAATCTTCATATACAAAATTTAGAACCCCGGGGCACAGCCATTTTTAATCCTGGGATCTTCATTTGTACATTTTTTGTAGTCTAGAAGTTGGCAAGCATTTATAAAGAAAAATGTTTTAAAATCTGTTCAGCGTTTCTTGAGAAGAAGATTTTTAAGTTTTGACTATATATAGTAATGGCGGCCATCTTAATATACTGCCTTAATTTGTATGACTTTGAAAAAGACGTCGACCTCAGTATTGTTCATGTGAAATTCGGTCAAAATTGGCCTAGCCGTTCTGAGTAGATATTGTTTACCCCCACCCCACACCCTTCAGCCCACCCATCCCAGGGTCAGCCATCTTGGATGTGGCGTTGCACTTATTTTAACAAATTTGGAAATCATTCACCTAAGGATTATCCATGTAAAGTTTTGGTCAAAACTGACAAAGTGGTTTTGGAGAATATGTTTTTTTCAAAGATTTTCCTATACTATTTTATATAGAGCTGTGACCCGGAGCGGAGCAAAATCTGACTCCAGGGTCGCAACTTTGTAGAGGACCATAAGATAATGCTACATACAATACATGAGAGATCTACATCTTGTGCTTTCAGAGAAGATTGTTTAAATTCCCTATATAAGTCTATGTAAAACATGTAAAATCTCCATATACATATTTTGGAACCCCGGGGCACAGGCACTTTTGACCCTAGGAACTTCGTTTGCATAGTCTTTGTACCCTAGGAGTTGGAGATCATTTATAAACAACAAGATCTGTCGGAGAACAGCTCATTCGACTATTCGAATTTTTAAAGAAAAATAAATTATACACCCGGCATACCATCAGAAAAGAAAGTGAAAACAAAGGAGAGAGCTTGATGTGTCAAGAAGGAAAACATTGAAATTTTCATTAATTCAAGGGCCACAGTTGTTCTGTGATGACACGGAGGTAATTTCATAATATCCCTTTCAAAGGATAAATAATGCAAGTTTTAAGAAAATATATGTTAAAAGTATATGTAAGTGCATTTGACCTTTGGCCCAGTTGTGAATTTGACCTTTCATTTAATGATCTTGATCACAATAAATACGACCATCGCCCCATTTATAATAATGTATGTTAGTTTGATGATGATTGGATAAAACATGTTGAAGTTATTTACATGTTAAGAAACGCGGACGTAAACATTAACCTGATGTTAAGAGCCTATCAACTCATAAATGCAATGTGTGACAATGAACTTTGACCTATAGACCCCATAATATTCTTCGAATAGTCGAGCTAAACATATCAAATTATTTGTAAAGTTTGACCCAGGAGCTAGGTCCACAAAGGTGGGGAAGAAACCTAGGCTCTACGATGGTTGGATGGTTGTATCCGTCTGTTAATGCCCAGTACGTGTATATATGGTTATAGGGTGGGGATCTCAACAGTTTACAAGTTATGACCAAGTGGCTAGGAGTCCGGGGTCTATGCTGGTTGGATGGTTGTAACCGTCTGTTCATGCCCAGTAAATGTATATATAGTTATAGGGTGGGGGTCTCAACGGTTTCCAAATTATGACCCAGAGGGTATGTCACCAGGGGTGGGGAAGGAGCCCAAGGTTGGGTGGTTATATCCGTCTATTCATGCCCAGTAAGTGTATATATGGTTTTATGGTAGTGATCTCACTGGTTTCCAGGTTATGACCGAAGGGCTAAGTCCCTAGGGGTGGGGTAAGGAGCCCCAGGTCTATGCTGGATGCGTGGTTGTATCTTTCTGGTCATGCCCAGTAAGTGTTTATAATGGTTATAGGGTGGGGATCTCACGGTTTACAAGTTATGACTCAGGGGCCCCACCCATACCTCATGTTTCACCTCTTGTGATGCCCGGGGCGGGTCACATTCTGACCAAAGGGTCACCGTTTGAACAAACTTGGTAGAGGAATACTAGACGAAGCTACATACAAAATATCTAAGCTGCAACCCTTTTTGTTTCGAAGAAGAAGTTTTTAAGTGTTTTTCCTATATACTCCTATGTAGCAATATGATATCTGTTTACCAATTTAGGGGCCATAATTTTGTCAAAATGAATGGAAGAGTTATGGGGATTGTTGGATAAGGCACAGGATTTGATGAGAAATATTAGTTTAAAATTTTAAAACAATAACTTCAGTAGTTTTGAAGTTATAAATATATTGCACAAAACTTTAAGGTCAAGCTGGGACTGAAGACATGACAATCAAAGGACCATACTTTTGTCAAATGCAAGGAAGAGTTATGGGGATTGTTGTATAAGGTACAGAATTTGATGTGAAACATTACTTTAACATTTTAATACAATAACTTGAGTAGTTTTGAAGTTATAAATCTATTGCACAAAAACTTTAAGTTCAAGCTGGGACTAAAGACATGACAAACAAAGGGCCATACTTTTGACAAAATGCAAGAAAGAGTATAGGGATTGTTGGATAAGGTGCAGAATTTGATGGAAATCAGAAGTGTAACGTTTTAATGCAATAGCTTCAGTAGTTTTGAAGTTATAAATTTATTGCACACAAACTTTAAGGTGAATCTGGGGACGCTGACGCCGACGCCAATGTCAAATATGTTCAGCGGTTCTTGAGAAGAATTTTCTTAAGGTTTGACCATATATAGTAATGACGGCCATCTTGGATATTGCATTGACCTCATTTGTAAGACTTTGTAAGACATTGACCCCAGTATCATTCATGTGAAATTTGGTCAAAGTTAGTCTAGCGGTTTCTGAGGAGATGTCGTTTGAAAATGCCCTATATAAGTCATGTAAAATGTCCATCTACAAACTTTGGAACAACTGGGCTAAGACACTTTTAATCCTAGGACCTTCGTTTGTACAACTTTCGTAGACTAGGAGTTGACAATCATTTATAAATAAAAATCGTCAAAATCTGTTCAGCGGTTCTTCAGAAGAAGATTGTTTAAGGTTTTGACCATACATGGTAATGGTGGCCATCTTGGATGTTGCATTGACCTAATTTGTATAAATTTGGAAGGCATTGACATCAGTATCATCCACGTGAAATTTAATCAAATTTGGTCAGGCGGCTTCTGAGGAGATATCGTTTACAAATGCCCTATATGAGTCTATGTAAAACGTAAAATCTCTATATACAAATTTTCGAACCCTGGGGCACAGCCATTTTTTATCCTAGGAACTTTATTTTTAAAAATTATATAGCCTAGGAGTTGGCAATCATTTATAAATAAAACTGTCAAAATCTGTTCAGTAGTCCTTGAGAAGAAGCTTTTTTAAGGTTTTAATTATATATGGTAATTGCGACCATCTTGGATGTCGCATTTACCTAATTTGTATAACTTTTGAAGGCACTGACCTAGGTATTGTCCACTTGAAATTTGATTAAAAAAAGCGGTTTCTGAGGAGATGTCGTTTACAAAAGCCCTTTATAAGTACAGTCGAACCTCGATAGCTCGAAGTCAGCGGGATCATAGGGATATGTTTGAGCTATCGGTGGCTTCGAGGCATCGAGGGAACGATAAAAACCAAAATATCTATCCGAATTTGTGTACCGCCCAAAATAGTGTTACTTGTGTACGTGATGTAACGTTCTCGGTATGTTTTTATGTTCATGCATGTTTGTTTAAACCTCATAACGGATATATAACATGTAATTGTTACACTGAAAATACAAGAAAAACTGTAATAATGTGTTTGTTTTATCATTTATTTAAAGAAATATCACAATAATAGATTTTAACATACAAGCCGGAAGTCCGAATAATGAGAACAAGGTAAGACTGGTTTCGGTACATAGAATTGAATAGAATAGACAATAGTGTAGCACATATTTTTTATTAAACCCAATCAACAAACGTTATTTAATTAGAAACTCAACAGTGTTTAACCAGAAAACGAAGTTCACTAATCATACTCGTGAAATGCTCTTATCTAATTAAAACTGAACACACTTTGTTTTAATTATTGTTTTATTTTTATTAAAACCAATCAACAAACTTTATTTAGTTAGAAAATCAACCGCGTTTAATTTATCGTAATTAACAGTAAACGAAGTTCACTAAACATAAATTGTATCTGTCTATTATAGCTTTTCAATTATAAATGTTCGCACCTTTAACAACCAACTTAATCTGTTTTCGCACTATGATTGAACTTGCTACAAACAAATACAACCACGAACCACGTCGATTACAATTAATATGGCCGACGTCGCATGGCAGATCATCACCTTCGATTTAGCGAGGTTTAAATTCACACAAAAATGGATCTTCGGACCGTAAAAGGTACTCGAGCGAGCCGGGATATTCGAGAAATAATATTCGAATAATCGAGGTTAAATTACATTGAATTATATAGGAGTTGTGTCGGGACCGGAAAATGTGCTCGAGTTACCGATAGTATTCGAATCACCGGTGTTCGAGCTATCGAAGTTCGACTGTATATGTAAAACCTTTAAAATCTCCATAGTATCACATGTTGGTGTGCCGAGGCACAGCCAATTTTAACTCTAGAAACTTTATTTGTATAACCTTTGTAGGCTAGAAGTTAGCAATTAATTATAAATAAACACTTTTAAAATCTGTTCAGCGAGTTTTGAGAAGAAGATATTTTTAGATTTTGACTATATATGACTATATATGGTAAAGGCTGCCATCTTGGATGTCATATTGACCTAATTTGTACAATTTTGAAACGATTTGACCTCAGTATTATCTATGTGAAATTTGGAAACAATTATCAAAGGATAAGTTGTTTAAGCAAGTCGGATGTTAGAAGGAACCCTTATGCTCACGGTTGTTTCACTGCGGTTTCACGGCAATATTTGCTGGGGTGCGGAAGCGCTGACATTATAGGTGCTTAAGACGAAAATACGTGTCATCTTGGCGTGACGTTACACCTGGACATCCTTGTTTAGGACGGTTGTTGGTCAATACAGTCTCTCTCAGACGTTGAAATAGTCTTGTTATAGTTCATTTATGCACGCCAAGATGGACAGACACCATACGTTGCGAAATTCCGTTTAACAGCTATATGGCGGCGTCTTCAGGCTCCTCTTTACGTAAACGTGGCAAAAAGAAAACCTTACTTAATTTGAGAAAAACGCTGGATTCTTGATATATGATGACAAAACGTTGCATGTGTTCCCACGTACATATGCCACGACATGTGTATCACGTGCATCTGTTAAATTTTGTATTTCATGTTTTACTTAAGAATAATTTTCAAAATTAAATATGGTGATGGTGTCAGTGACGATTTTCAATCACTGGTAAATTAACAAAAAAGTATTTGAGCAAATAATGCTTCATATATACTGACCTTAAAAAAGTTTCTTTCTTAAGTATACATGTATATATATAAACGTATTTGTTTTCGAAAAGGTTCTAAATAGAGATTGCCTTTAATTATTGATTTTGATGCGTGTCGGGTTCAGATCGCCCAGTCCATTAGGAAATTTAGTAAACAAATATCTGTGCAGAGAACTGTTAATTCCAAAAATCATAGATACCCATATTGGCGTTTATACAGCTTATCCCTCACAACCTTCTCCAAGACCTAGATTTTCGTTTCATAATTAAAAATCAATAATTGCAAAACATAATTCGTTTTAATTCTTCCTGCAGATAAAGCAGTTAATAATGAAATTATTGTTTGACGTCTAAAAATATGTCAATATTTTTTTCTGGAAATCGGAACCACTAATTCGTATATACAGACCCAGCTCATTCAAGTACCCCAAATAAATGCAGAACGAACTCAGAATGAACGATGAACGAACGGAAAATGACCGCAAAATGAACGTTGCACTATCTATACTCTAAAAATGCAAAATGCGTTTCTTTCGTTTTCAGCGTTCAGCGTTTTAAAAAATGAAAACTAACGCAACGAAGGAAACGAACGCAAATGCATTTATCTATTTCGGATAACATTCAGTACTATCCTTTTGAGTTGATAAAAATCGACCGTCATATATAACCTTACATGTGTTGAAAATGACGTAAAATATCATACAAACAAACAAACAAACAAACAAACAAACAACTCGATTTAAACGAAGTGCGTTTCTGTGTAGCACAAACTTTATATTATTTCAATATAGGAATAAAATAATGTTGATAAAAACAGCCGGCATATTTGTATATTGTGTCAAGTACGTTACATTTTTGATGAAACTAACATAAACACGGAAGAAAACAGATAAACCATCAATGTGCACCACTAAATAATGTCAACAAAAAGGACCCATTCTTCAATAGGATCACATAAACATTACTCACCGCCTCGAGATAAAAATCGCAAGACTGGATACCATGCGTAATTTAATCGTGAGAGAGGTTTCGATTGGTAAACGCTGAACGGACGAACGCAAATGCATTTTCTCCGTTTGTACATTTAAAAGCACACATTACGTTGCGTTCGTTCCGTTCATTTAAATGAATGCATAGTTTCGTTTATAACCACTGAATGCATTCAAAAACGCAAATGGTTTACATTTTTTTAAAAATGCATTCGTAAAAGTGAAATACAAACGGAATGCAAAAGGAGTGCAAACGGAACGCAAACGAAACAGAAACGGAATGCATTATTGCGGTACATGAACGCAACTGGGTCTGTATATCTGTCCATGGCGGCATATTATAGCACAAATCTTTTTTTTTTATTTCAAACAAAACGAAACCTATTTATGGTATATAATTAACACTTAAACATACAGTATACGTAATCAAAAGGGAAACGATTCAAACATATATACTGGTATAGAAGAATACGGCTTCCTATTTCGGCGTTCATTATCTAACTTGAATAACCACAATAAAACAAATTAAATGCATTAATTTAACTGAGTGTGTGCAATCGATGTAATCGACGCATTTCAATTAAATAGAAACTTCGTTCATGTGGTCATGTCTATTTTACCGTCATGTTACAACAGAAAACGAAAGATGTATTTTTTTTATTTATTCCGTTACACCATTTGACTTTCCAAAACGTATGTCGGTAAATGTAGAACACAATGTAGTTATTATATTTACACGAGCATATTAATTTTGTGTTTTACTTATATTGCCTATTGATGCTGCCTTGTTGGTTAGAGATTAGATAATGGCGGGGATTTCTTTATTTACACTGTCCTGTTTTAATGGGATGACAGTAGGGTAAGTGTGAGGTTTGGTGCACCCTAGAACCGGTTTAAACCCCCAGTGGCCTACTTTGCCACTGACCGTTCCAAGGCGGTAGCCCTATTGTCAAACCTTTTTGTGTTTGTGATGTCGTTTGCATTTATTATTACTTTTGCCTTCTTGTTTGTCTGTTTGCGTGTTTGTTTCTGTGTTTTGTGGTTTACTGTCCTCCTTGAATGCTACTTTCCCTGTCCGATCTTTTTTTATTTCTTTTACTAAACTTTGTCTCATTTACATGGCGTTTTGGCTGCTTGCATTTACGAGTGAAAGCATATGCATTGAACTTGATTTTTTTATTTCCGGTTTAGGTTTCATTTTATTCTTACGGTTGGCGGGAGGTGTACAGTACTGGTTCTACCCAGGAAAAGTGGGTGGTCTGCCTCCACCACACACAAATCGACCATCATATATAACCTGACATGTGTTGAAAATGACGTAAAACACCATACACACAAAAGGTTTCCTGTTTACGGTTAACGTACTCACCTCATAAGTCGATCGATCAACGACGTTTGAACCAATAACATGTTAAGGTAAACAGTGTTTATAAATCTGCATCCTTTAGCAATATTTCCGGCTACATTTCAGTACTGGCGTTCAGCCAGCATATGTCCGGTGATGAGTTTATGTTAAATACATGATATAATTGATTACGCATTTATATGTTTTAAGCATTGATAATATTTGTGATATAACAACAATAATT
>JAWPHD010023573.1:0-21759 GCA_037043455.1 Cyrtodaria siliqua | reverse complement strand
AAAAGATAATTCCAGATTCCGTCGATTTTTGACGGAAATACACATTTTTCGCCTGAAAATTAAGGCAATATTTTAAGCATCATATGGTTCAGGACTTTTTTCTACTTAATTATTGGACCTTTGCCTATCCAAAATGTTACAATATGTCTTTATTACATTGTATTAAATATTTATTCTAAATTTTAACCCAATACCTCAATGAATTACAGAAATCAGTGATTTTTGTAATTTTTTCCAACATTTTGCCCTAAAATGCCAATATTTTAGCACATATGTTATATATGATGCCAGGAAACTTGAATATGTATGCTGTGCAACATTCTATTGCTTCACTTTGATAAGTTTATGTTCAAACTAATTTTAAGAAATAATTCCAGATTCCGGCGATTTTTGACAAAAATACACATTTCTCGTCCCAAAATTAAGGCATCCGCAAACATCATGCGGTTTGGAACTTTTTTCTATTTAATCACTGGACCTTACCCTGCCCAAAAAGGTTACAATATTATTTTTCTATTGTATTAGATATATTTCTAATTTTTAGTTAAATATCCCCAATGTATTACAAAAATCAGCGATTTTATTCAATTTTTTAATAAATTGAATCAAAATCTCAATATTTAAGTATCGGATCCATAAATTATATGGTGGGACACGTAGAGATGCGTTCCGAGAAAGATTCCATCAATTCAAATTGGTTCTAATATATTCCATTATTTTTCTAAAAAATAATTCCAGATTTCGGCAATTTTTATCTAAAAACGCTACGTTTTCCCCCCAAAACTCACTAAAGCCCCAACGCTCAGATGGCACACGTCTTTCAGAAAATCATACTCTACAAAATTCACCCTGGGGGAGGGGGATGGGGAGGGGGTCTACAGCCAGCTCAAGAACTATATGAAGGCTTCTGCGTGTTTTTATCATTTTTGCGAGATTCGTTTTTAGACTGATATTTTTATGCATTATCTTGATCAATTAAGGAATGAAATGCGCTCTTTTGGTTTTGACACAGTTATTATCATTTTTTTTATTAAAGTATTTCTGACCATTCGTATTTAGTTCATCGATATAATAATGAAGTTTCCCTCTTTGTTTTTCTTTATTTATTAATAAATGTATTGTCTTTCTGCCTTTCTGTATATCTTGGATAGCAGGTGTTCCTGTCTCAGCCAATCAGAAACCTTACCAGTGTATCGGCAAAAATCAAACTTTGTTCAGAAGGACAGATGATCTAGACTATTAAACGAAAATGCTGAATCGTTGTCGTCTAAATGCATGTAGCGAACGGTTACCAACTAAGCAAAAGCTGTCCGAAATTACGCGGATTGCCCCCATAGGTAAAATAGATCAAATATTAAAATAAGCGTCTCGATTTATTTATCATTTTCACTTTAAACCTGCTTGCATATAATTAAATAAAACTTCGAGTTTACCCTTTTCTTCGTTATGTTTCTTGCATATTATTGGTGCAATATAATCAACAGTTAGTAATATGGAAAAAAAACAATTTGTTTTACACTATTCTAAAAATTAATATTTATGTTTGCAAACAATAGTTATGTAGAAAAACCCTACGGGACGCCGTGAGTTTTAAAGAAACCAAGATTGCTGAGTGTCCTTTTAATGATGGTTTGTTTGAATGGCGTTTTACGCATATAACGGTGGCTAGTTTTGTGGTAGAGGCAGACCACCCCATTTTTGTTGGGTAGAACCAGTACTGTATACCTCCCGCCATCCGTAAGAATCGAAATGGCAAATAGAGCTTCAAGTGGGATTCGAACCCTGAGCGGTGAGAGGCGAAAATGTTTTAGACGCAGCGTTGTCGTCACGGAAGCGCGTCCCTTTACTGAACACAATAGTTACTTTCTGTGTCAATTTGTTAACGTTATGCCCACTGACAGTACAAGTTTCGGAAACAAGCGGAATGTTTGGGGCTCAGCTCATAATTTTGTAAAATATTGATAAGGGTTGGTTGGGAGCTGGGATGTGGGGTGGGGGTGGGGCGGAGGGGCGGTTTGCTGTTGTCTCCTCCTATTTTTACGCCTATGAGTTTTACAACAGAAGTTTCAGCTACATTTCATTTAGCAAGGTTAAGACTCTATTTCCCGTTAAATACATGATACATTTAAAGTTGTACAGAGTGTTTATTTTTACTGCACACCATGACATATCTTATTTGTATATACGTAGTGTTTCGTTTAAAAATAGATACCGCCGTAATAGTAGTAGTAGTAGTAGTAGTGGTAGTAGTAGTAGTAATAGTAGTGGTAGTGGTAGTGGTAGTGGTAGTGGTATTATTCTTAGTAGTAGTGGTAGTGGTAGTGGTATTAGAAGTATTAGTAATAAATGACCACGAATGTGAGATTCTATTCATGCATAAATAATAACGCCATATAAATAACTTCATAAGAGCGTCTTTATTTTAAACGTCATTCACTTCTTATATGCCTATAATAATGCCCATTGTGTGTCCGCTCCATTACTCTTGCATGAATGGAGGAAATTTAAAATAACTTGGCACATGTATTCATCTCATCAATACAATTTGCAGAACCTAACATCCATGCCAGTATCTTAAAGGTCAAGGTCACTCTGAAGGCCATTTACTTCTAGCGTAAGACCCATTTTGTGTCCGCTTCACTATTGCATAACTATTTCGTAACTATTGCATGCATGGATGATTTAAAAAACTAGGAACATTTACTTATCTCATTTAACGGATGAATAGTACTCAACACCCATGTTGGTATCATCAAGGTTAAGGTCACATTGAAGGTCGTCTTTTTATGCATATAATGGACCACTTTTGTGTCTTTAGTAGTAGAAGGGACCCTTTGACTCCACGAATGCGCATGAGCAGAATGACGTCATCAGATAAAATAGACATGTTTCTGCCGGTGTTGAAATGTTTTTCTATTTTGTTTTAAGACATTGACAAGAATAGACATGTATCAAGGTGTTGCAATGTTTTTGGAGCTATCGATTTTTAGGATATGATACGAAATCTGTATATCAGAGAGAGAATACAGGTGATTTAAAACTCGTATACCTTTATTAATAGTTATCGGATAGTATGGAACTTTATACTATATGAAAGATAAATCGTTCAGCTACAATTATGTCACTAGTCATAATACGTGTTTACAATAATAAAGAAATTTATAACAGGGAGAAAAAGACACTGTCTTTCACAGCCATAATATTTTTCGTTAAGAAAACACGAAGCTGTAATGTATTACTAGTAACCATGAAATAGCGCGTGTTTAGTTAAATGAATTATTGTAGAAATGTGTATTAGATAATTCACTTTTACATCTATTAGTCGAGACAAAGTGACTTCTTAAACGTGAGTGTGCTTTCGTGATATTTTGTAGATTTGCGAATGAAACTAAATATAATCATGAATGTAATAAAATGATAATTGTTAGATGGACACATGGATGGAAAGTATATTTTATGATTTTAACTATGCCGATCAGTTGAAAAATGTGGCAGCTATGTGGGGATCCAAGATTCACTGAGAAAACACACCATGATTTAATGTCCTTTTTGAGGCTCGTTTTGATTGGTCGATACATTCTAGATCATTGTAGGTTATAAAAGAGAGTTGCAGTTAGTTCAGTGGATCCTCGAGAGTGTATACACGTAAACAAAACCCCTTTGTGGATAGCATTTAATCTCACGTTTATAAGACAATCCCTGTATTATCCCTCTCTGACCAAATATTAGGTGGAAGAACTAGCTAGCAAAGCTGAACAAATGACGTCATATTTTCCAGTTAAAAATACAATTAGTAAAAAAGCGTGTTTATTTTGCTTGCTATAAATATCTAAAATCAATAGATAAGGTTTGGTCACGAAAGTATTTTTAATATATATCTGATAATATTGAACTATCTGACAGATTAAACATTCGGCTACAATTATGTCACTGGTCACAATACGCTTTTTACAATAATAAAGAAATGTATAACAGGGAGACTTCAAAAGAAACCAATTATCTGAAATTCTCAAAACAATGTTCTGCGAGTATTTGATGAATGTAAAACCACTGTATGCAGTTATACCTGTCTAACAGACATACGGTAGTTTGCTATTTCTTAAGAGCAATTTTATTTCTTAAGAGAGCAATTTTGAGATTATATCTCTCAGTGGGTGAAATATAATAAAACAGGATGCTAAATTGTATTATGTATCAAATAGCGTGTTTTTATGAATAAACTATTGAAGAAATGTGATTTCAGATAATTCATTTTTACATCTAGCAGACGAGAGAAAGTGACTTCTTAAATAGCCAATACAGACAATATTTTATGAGGAAAGAAAGCATTAATACGCCAATGAATAAGACATCATAATACATATAGTGATTTACGCGATATACTGAATAACAAAACAATTCTAAACGAAACAAAACATCACTACCAACAACAATAAACCACCACCACCACCACCACCACCACCACAACAACATATGAAGGCGCTCAGTATCGATAATTGTTACTCGTAAAGTCATTTTCTATAGCTTTTTCTGCATAACAGACTTTCTTTAAAGTTTTTGTACAGTAAGTCTGTTATATATATAGACAGAAACGGCAAAAATAATGGTAGGTCACCATGATTGTTAAAATTTAAAAAAAAATATTGTAATGCCACCGTCATGTCAATCTGTCCAAAAAGTTGAACAAGTCCATGAAATAGCTAAATAAGACATTTTTGAAGTCTAATCATTTATTCATTGGTCACAATTCTGCTAAAATTGTATTAAAGTAAAGAACATTTAATTACAATAACATTTAAGCCCATCTTTATGTAAAACCTATATTTTTTTACAAAATCTGTTGAGATCATTACCACAATTTATGCACAAATTAGCCCAGAATGATAAAATTTCCTTTTTTTTTTGTATGTTCCCAATAATAGAATTTGTTTAAACTTTCTAAGCACATAGTTTAACATATATAAAAAAAAAATTGCAATAAAAATGATAGGTCCCCATGCTTGTTTAGAATTTTTTTTTGAAACCCTACCCCTATGCTAAAAGGCCAAGTTTTGTATGAAATTATTTAGAAATGTTATATTTTCCTTTTTTGTTATATTTCTTTATGTTCCTAATAACAGAATTTGTTCAAACTTCCTAGGCACTTATTTGAACATATATTTAGACAATATATGCAATTAAATTTATAGGTCACCATGCATATTGAGATTTAATATTGGTTTTTGGAACCGTACCATTATGCTTAATTTTTTTTATTTTATTTTTTTTTACAAAATGCTATATTTTTCCTATTTTATGTATCTAATAATAGGCCTTTATTTAAAAGTAAATAAATAAAAAAAAATCAAAAAAAAAAAAAAAGAAGACAAAAAATACAACTAGACATCAAAAGCAACATTCCTGTAAATGTGTAGGAAAATCCATCCAATAGTTTTCGAGGAGAGGCGCTATCTTAAGACATTTAAGAAACAAACATACAGAAGGCAGATTTGTTTCAGAAAAGTCAGCCTTAATGAATTCAACAGAAATGATGGAATTTAAACATCCTTTTTCGAAGGTTGTGTCAGGACCTAGAGGAAATGGAAAGACACATTGAACTGGCACTCTTCTCGAGTCCAATTTAATTCAACCCATTTCAAAGAGAATATTGTTCTGCTATAATTCAATGGCAACCCGTGTATGATGCATTACGCTTAAGCTTACCGATAACGGAATTTATACAGGGGATTCCAAACCATTTGAATGATCCCTTGTTTATCAATATGGAATAACGTAATCTTATTGTTCTGGACGATCTGATGTATGACGCACAGTGTGATCAGAGAATAGCCGAACTGTTTACAAAAGGCTCGCCCCATCGAAATCTATCCGTCATATACTTGTCTCAGAATCTTTTTCCTTAGGGAAAGGCGTGAAGGGTTATATCTCTCAACACTCAGTACATGGTTCTTTTCAATAATCCCGTAGATAAGCAGCAAATGATGACACTGGCTCGGCGTATCTATCCATTAAATAGTCAACTTTTTTTTTAAGTATTCGAAGAGGCCGTAAAACGTCCACGTGGAAACCTAGTGGTTGATTTAGAGTCGACAGCACTGGAACACAAATGTCTCAAAAGCAACATACTGGACACGACTAAAATGAGTAACAGAAGCAGTAGACAACAGGAACAAGTAGTCGCGAAGCTATGTCATCAATAAGAAAACAGTATAAAAGAAACTATGACCAAATGTCAGGAAGCCATGAGGATTCGGTAGATTATGTCGATCCACAAAATAGGGAACGGAGTATCTGACGATTACGATGATGATAAAGATGCTGATATTGATGATGAGAAAGATGATGATGAATTGAAAGAGGTAAAACGAACAGTGTGGAACAGACGATTCCAAACACCTACTCGGGATTCTGTTGCTAACGAATTTCAAGAAAAATAGTTGAAATACATACAAGATGGAACGTGTAAAGAAAAAGCGCTCCACACAGCTGCAAATACCATGCTACCTACATTAAGAAAACGTATAAATGTATACCCGGATTTTGGTTGACTTTTATCAGATGCAAAAGGATCCTTTTCAAAACGTGTTCTCAGATCCGCAAAAATGTTAAGGTTATATCATGACGTGAGTATGTCAGAATATCTCCGAGAAGCCATACGTTTAAGGAAAAGTATGTTTTTCGACATATGGTCGGATCATGACGTAAACGTTAATAAAACGGATATGAAAGTTGAGAATGATGAAGAGTTTGATGGAACCGATAATGATGGAACTGAACATGATGAAGAAGAAGAAACAGATTAAATAAAATTGACATATGTAAAAAGAATGTAAGAGGTGGTAAGAATACAAAAGTAATTACTACGTTTGTAATTCGACACAAATATCGGTTCCCTAGAAGTATACGATTACCAACTACTGGTACCGTACGTTGCAGACCCCGACAAATGGTATCACCACTTCAAAGATATAAGAGACGGTTACGTTCAGTCCGGACATATGGGGCGTAATATCGTGGGAAGCGGGGCTAGAAACAGGAGATTAAAAGATGTAGAAGAAAAAGCTATTCAACGGCCAGTCGTCAATCTCGTGACACCCGTGGCTCAAGCGATCGAGATTATTGCTAAATCGGAAATGAGGAGAAATCAGAAAGCCAATCAGACAGTCAAAAGAGAGAGAGAGAGACTCAAAAAAAGAAGAGTAATCGCCCTCGGAAATTTAATGGAACTCCTTATAACCAAAGTTTGCTGTAACACTGAAATTGTAGATATTTGAGAACACTAAATAATCAGAAAGACGGGAATGCCTAAACCATTTAAATACAATGGAAAGAAAAATGAGCAAACTTATTATGAGTTTGTAATGTGGTATACCGCATAGAAAACAGGGACAACTCTACTAGCAACATTTTACTTCTATTTAAAGATTGTGCATACAAAAGTAAATAAAATAATGTAAACATTCATTCATGAATTATTTATCATTTATAATCCTGTTTGCAAAGTGTTTTATAAGTTTTTCATTTTTTTACCTCCGATTATTTACAGAAAAGTTATTCATTATGTCTTGCCAGTGAACTAATAATCACTTATTACTTCACTGGTCTTGCATAGTCCATCTGGGGTATCGACACATCACGTAATATATACAATAAAATCCGCACGTATCCGAGGTATCGACTTGAATCCGATCCATACTCATGAAATAAGGATTTTGAAGTTTACTTTCGAGCCCCACATCATAAAACTCTGGTGTATTACCGAGAGAATCGAAGTTTTCATCTGTTCCTTTGGTGGGAAAGTAAAATGTCACCCAATGCTCCCCAGTTTGGTCGCTTGTCTGCGTGTTAGAAATAAAAAAGGTGTCCCTTTTTATAGTTCACTTCGTCCACTGAACACACTGTCACGGGATATCCCTGTGTATGCCATCTAAGGCTTTTGGTCCCTCTGTGATAAATCCTGGTACAGTCTGGCACAATTGAGCTGTCCACGGTACTTAATGGTACCCTAACTTTATATTGAAATATACTTTTCATTCTATTCATTCATTTTTCTAAAAAGTTTCGAAGATTATGTATCGATTAACAGTACTTTACTGTTAATCGCTAAATTCATTTATGGTTTCTAAACACAAGAATTCTAAAATATTTGGTACACTTTATATATGCAACACTTGAAAAATAGAACAATCAAATATAGAATTAAACACCATTTATTGTCTAATATAAATACACCGTAATATCGTCGGGCACGGTGTCTTTAACCTTTATTAAGAATAGAGAATCTTGTTAAATCTGATCTTAATGTTAAAATGAATTATCTGAAAACACATTTCTTCAATAAGTCACATGTATAAACACACGCTATTTGATACATAATGCAATTTAGCATCGTGTTTTATTAGATTTCACCCTCTGAGAGATTTAATCTCAAAATTGCCCTCTTAATAAATAGCAAACTACCGTATGTCTTGTTAGACAGATATAAATACATACAGTGGTGTTAGATGCATCAAATACTCGCTGAACATTTTTTTGAGAATTTTTATCGTCAATCGATAGTTAGTGGTTTCACGGTGTTCGCCATTTTGATATTTTAGCTATGGTCATGTGACAAATTATCATGTGATCGCAGGCCTCGTTCTTAGACGTTGACAGAGGTCAATATAATGGCCTCTGGGAAAGATTGAACTCTATCTCCACTCAAGTTTGCAATTTCATACAGTTACTAAGAATTCTTGTACGGAGCATAACTGTAAAAACTAATAGGACTGGAATGAAACTTCACACAATAATACAGGACAATAAGAGTACGAGCAGAGCGCATGAACCATAACTCTTCCCTCATATAACTAAGAGTTATTGTCCATTGTAATGTTAGAATTCTTCTCCAGAGCATAACTGAAAATATACTATTGAGACCGGAATGAAATTTCACACAATGATGAAAGGCAATGGGAGGAAGTGCAGAGTGCATGAATCATAGCCCTGTCTTCATTTAAATAAGAGTTATTGTCCGTTGCAATGTTAATCTTGGATGTCCGCAGCAGCATAACTCAAACACTACTATTGAGATTGGAATGAAGATGATAGAGGATAATGAGAGTAAGTGCATGGGCTACAACTCTATCTTCATTTAAATTAAAGTTATTGCCCTTTGTAATTTTATAATTAGAATGATTCTCTGTAGCATAACTTCTAATGGCACTGGAATGAAACTTCACACAATGATCAAGGCCAGTGATCGGAAGTGCAGAATGCAAGAACCATAACTCCATCTACATCCAATTGAAAATTATGGCCCTTTTTGTAATGTTCTACATAAAATTCTTGGAATGGAGCGTCCCTTGAAAAGTACTAATGGGATAGCATGAAAGTTCACACAATGATTTAATTTAATAATATTTTTATTGCTTGATGTTATTTACATATATACATGTGGTATAAAAATTACAATAATAAATAACATTTACAAAAGGATTGGACCACGAGTTATCACAACATCTGTTACGGTCCTTTCCAAATAGGCAGAGTTCAACAAAGACGGTTATATCAATATCTAGTTAAACAAGGCAAAGAATATTTGTTTAATAATAGTAATCGAAAGGAAAAGAAAAAAAGAAGAAAAAGAAGAAATACAACTCTACACACATACCAAACAAAATATCATTCATCAATAACCACTCCACACATGATAAGCCTCCCGTGTCCCATACCTTACCGCCATGCCGCTGAGCCCACCCATCTTCCCGTAAAGGCTCACAAGGAACATATAAAAAAAATACAACAGTAGAGGAAAGAAACCACTTCTATTAATTTTGAAAACGTATCGTCTGTTTTATCATTTGTTGAACCTCTAAGAAAACATCAGATTGGACGCCGTGTCTATGACGGTAGACGAAACATCAACACCCGTCAAGACCTCATCAGAGCCCTCATTGAGGAATGGCTCGCGATACCCCAGTATCGCATACAACGCCTAATAAGAAGCATGGGCCGTAGATGCCGAGCTGTCATGGCTGCAGGCGGTGGTCACACCCGGTAATGAGGTCTGTGAAGTTTGTTTTCTACCGTTAGGATTTTAAGCTAGTGTAGACGAACTGGGCATTGGTGACGCTTACTGTTTTTTTCCATATTGACTGGCTATACTCTAACGTCTCAAAATATACCAGATTTGTTCTTGTAAAATTGCTATTGTGAATTTATTTAACTGATTAACAAGTGGTAACTTTTCATTGACGGTGAGTATAAATTAAATTAGAAGAATGCAATACGTTATACAAATATTTAAACACTACACGTTCCATCACATTTTCAACACAACTAATCAAAGAGATTGGTCTATAATTCGAAGAAATTTCCTTTTCGCCATTTTTAAATAATGGCATGACGTTTGTTAATTTCCAAAAACTTGGGTACACGTGTTCTTATATAGATCGGTTAGATAAAATACAAAGTGGTATGCATGTCGTCTTTGATGTTTCTTTTAACATATGGTGACTTATCTGACATATTGGTTTCAGTTATAGAAATATCATGAAAGGAACTATTTGTCTTAAGTTCAAAATTAGGCAATGTCGCCTTTGAATCATCAAGTGAAGATATTGATACAAAGTAACCATTTTATGCGTTTGCCTTCTCTAAGTCAGACACAGAGTATGTACCGTCATTGTTTTTTAAGGGTGGTATAGCGTCGCAGCTTTTTGAATTTTCTTAACAAACAATTTAATAGTTTTCCAATAGTTTCTTGGATTGTTCGATCTCATATCAGACATAGTAAACTCAATGTTGTTAAAAAATGATTCTTTGGCATATTGTTTCATGTTATTCATTTTGTTTCGAAGGTTTTTAAATATTTTGAACGGTGGTCATTTTACTAGGTAATTAAGTGAATTTAGTATATTCAGTAAATACGCAATTGTATTTCGTACATTCACAGATACATATACTAGTAGGTTTTTGCAATTTGCGTGTACGATATCAAGAACTATTTTGTGTTACATTGTTTATTGATACCATCAAACTTTAGTTCGATACATAACTGTAATGCTCGGAGTATAAAGTTGTACTTTGTTAATTCTCCCTAGTTGATTGAGTCGGTGATTTTATTGATTAAAAGGGGAGTAACCCGTATTGGTCAATGTACTCGGTAAATACACGATTATACTTCTTGATACTTCTTGTATTGTGGTTATAACATTGATGCTATAAATTGATTGTAAACACGATTGTTCATACTAGTATGATAGGATTTTTAGTTCTTTTGTGTGGATTTTGTTGTAAAAGGTAGTATTAATTTTGTAAGTTCTTGTGTAATGATTTAAGTGTGTTTTTTTTGTATTTTTTTTCCTACTAATCTGAGTGATTGAGTCATTCTTGCATTAGTAATTTGGTTAGTTAATCGATTGATTTTTTAATCAGTCTATCAGTCCGTTCTCTAACCTAAATTATTACCATCTTTTATTATTTAATCAGTTCTAATTATTCCTTAATCACGACTTCATGAGTACTGATATATATTTAGCCAAAAAACGATGATCATGTTTTATGGTTGGTGTTCATTTTTGTTTTTATTAAAACAAGTAGTGTTATTCTTTGTTTAAAATTTGAATCTATTTACTTTAAGCTATATCTATTTTCAATCCTGTATCAAACAATTTGAAATTACTATTTTGAATGTTGACATTTAACAAGACTATCCCGCATATGGAATAAGCTGTTTTTGTGTGAGTTTTTGCGTGTTTTCGTGTGTGTTTTTTTTTTTTCAATTATATTTCAAAATCATATTATTGTTTATCATTTGCTGCTTTGTACTGATGTGCCCCTCGAGTCTCGGTGTTGTCTTGTTGTATTGCTGTGTCCACCGTTGTTCTTTTCCAGCTTTTTGATGTTTCATTATGTGGTCCTCCGGTCGCAGTCCTTGTTTGTGATTACATTGATTATCCTTATGGGTATTGATCTATGTTTATGGCGTGTGACCGTAGGACTACACTACAATCGAATACAGTAGCGTTTGAAATCACTAAAATCATATAGGGACCTTTATTATTTGATACTACTGCGCACATTGCTTATATTCGGGAGATGTAGACCTAATCCCGGACCAGATGAAGTTCAATGTTTCTCAGTTCTACATCAGGATATACGCAGTATCAGAAACAAACTAGAGTTCATAAAAGAAAACTTTCTTGATTTCGATATTCTGTGTTTTACAGAAACGCATCTTGCGATGGATGTCAATAATGACCTTTTACAGTTGGACGGGTTCAGTCATGTCTACAGAAAGAACGACTCGTCCCATGCAGGTGGCCTTTTAGTATATGTATCCCCTTTTCTGAGGCCAACTAGACATTTAGAAAATATGCTCGCTGAAGCATTGTGGGTAGAAATAAAAGACAGAAGTCCGTCATTTTAGTATGTACAATAAGAACAGTAAGTATACTTACTCCCTGGTACAACAGACCCCCTCATTACAGTAAGTATACTTACTCCCTGGTACAACAGACCCCCTCATTACAGTAAGTATACTTACTCCCTGGTACAACAGACCCCCTCATTACAGTAAGTATACTTACTCCCTGGTACAACAGACCCCCTCATTACAGTAAGTATACTTACTCCCTGGTACAACAGACCCCCTCATTACAGTAAGTATACTTACTCCCTGGTACAACAGACCCCCTCATTACAGTAAGTATACTTACTCCCTGGTACAACAGACCCCCTCATTACAGTAAGTATACTTACTCCCTGGTACAATTTACAGACCCCCTCATTACAGTAAGTATACTTACTCCCTGGTACAACAGACCCCCTCATTACAGTAAGTATACTTACTCCCTGGTACAACAGACCCCCTCATTACAGTAAGTATACTTACTCCCTGGTACAATTTACAGACCCCCTCATTACAGTAAGTATACTTACTCCCTGGTACAATTTACAGACCCCATCATTATAGTGTAGAATTTTGGGATATACTTAATATTTGTTTAGAAAAAGCGGCTATTTACACCACTTTAGTCAAAAGGGTGGAGTTGTGATAGTGTCCACAATATGATTTTATTCGGACGAGGATTATAAGGATATATCTACACATTTGTGGAATAAAATGAATGAATGAATTGTGTTTTACGGCACGTCGACACATAAATAGGTCATATTGTGCGCAAACACCGATGAATCATGAAAGAATGAAGTAGTAATTAAAAATAATGTAAACGTATAAAGATAAAACTATCTACAAATAAGGGATGATATGGTAGCAATATAAACTATGTATATATGTAAATCAACAAATGCCCGCCAACGGGCTTAATAACAAGTTAATATATATTGGAAAATATTATATTGATTTACAAAGTCTGATTTCTTTAAGGAAATCTAAAACAAGACTAAAATATATAGTATCAAATATCTTTCAAAGTATTAACTGTGTAGTATCTTTGTCGCATAGGATCAAAGTCTACACATTCCAACAAGATATGTTTGACCGTTAACGGTGCAAAACAGGGTATACATTCTGGCAACTGCTCACCTTGTAATAAATATTTGTGGAATAAAGCACTGGAATAAGAGTGCTTCGTTATATCGTTAAATTAGTGATTTATTTATCAAAGTGGCTGGATAAATTATATCTATTATAAATATGATATATTTAGACATGATATACCGAAAAATAAATGCAACTTTACGTAGTTACAACCATGTATAGGAGAAAAATCGTCTGCTCTGTCAGTGTACCATGATTATACTGTGGTATGTATAATTAAATATTCATATAGATGTTTTAATAATAGCATACAAGTGTGAACGTGATGATGGCCAATACACATAGTTATATAAATAGATTAGTCACTTGTAACACACTGATTGTTTGTAAACAAACTTGACAGCCAGGCCTGCAAAACCTTTTTAATACAAAATCTTGAGATTTTTAAAATTTAAGATTTAAAGCGCACGAAGAACATTTTTAAATGAAAATTGGGAGCGCGCGACTTGATTTTCGCAATACTTTTTTTAAAGGGCAAATCTAAATTATTTATGCAATTAATACAAATTGATGAAGTAGTTTGATAGTTATAGAAAATAATAAATTAGCATAGTAATTCGATTAGAAAGACTTTAATTTCTATCACAATATTTAAAAAAAAATTATGTGTGTTTTTTTTTAAATTCTAAACAGATCTTAATGCAAATACAAAGTCTTCATAACTCTAATACAAATTAAAATCATCATACACAGCAGCAGTTGTTATAGTGTTACCACGCACAAGGAGTTGCTAGTTCCTCACACTTGCGATTTCAGTTAGCCTGACCAATTAAAGAAGTCACAGATATATTGCTGTTATTGCACATGTCGTTATGTCACTGAAGGAGCTAATAATGCCCTTAGGTGTTAATTGTATATTCAGTCTGTGCATTACACGGATGACCCCTGTTGATTTGGCACTTGTAAATACTTCTCTGACTAGGGATCGTAACAGGACCATTTCGGTAAATAGCTGATAAAACTGTGAACATATAGCTGTTAAATCATGAACATTGTGTTTTGATGAAAAATCCGGAGATCTTGCACTTAAATCCGGAGATCCGGAGAGCGACTGAAAAATCCGGATTTATCCGGAGATTTGGCAGGCCTGGACAGCCGACTGTCAGGTTACACCGTGTCGGTTGGACGTGGCTTGCCCTCTCTGATACACTGGAGATCCATACCTCTTACGAACCGACCCCTGGTCTCACCTGTTAATTGTACATACATGTTGTAGCCAGCTACCCATGTCTGTGATTAAGTTAGCACGTTTTAATTGCCTGGCTTCAAACCCAAGGTGCTCACGGAATGGCGTCAAGTTCTCCTGAAGGAAGACACCGTCCCCAAAATTCTTCATGGCTTTACATACTCTCTGGCGAACCTTAGCATTCGTGAACTTAACAATGACCTTACGACTGAACTAATCAACGGGCTTCCCTTTCCTGTGGCACCTATCAATGTCACTGCTTGTAAGGTCTATGTTCTTAGATGTATCATGTCTGATTACGTTTTCTTCTACATTCTCATCTGGTTTACCTGTGTCGCCTGGAATACCAGATATATCGAGGCACATACGCTATCCATATTGCTCGAGCTCGTCTAGTTCCAACTTGGTTCTGCTTAACTCTTTCAGCAGATTTGTATTTTCAGTTTCAAGAGTCGATATACATCCTCTAAGAGATGACGTTTCTTACTTTATAATTGATTTAATGTCTTGTTTTAGTTCTATCATGATCTCAGCCTTAAGTGCTGCCTTAATATCTCTTACAAATAGCTGAGAATTGTGTCATTGTTACTGGTAGTGAGATGGGTGGGGTGATCGCCCATGGTTCGTGATACTCGGACTCCCGACAAATCCTGGTCGCAAAGCTCAAACTTCTTGAAAAAGATATTTGACAATGAAAAAAAGTATGTTTCAATTATTGGTTGAGGAGGGGACGGGGGCAAACTTTTTCACAAAATATTTGACAAGCAAAAAAAACACAAAAATAACAAAACGTTGCCCACGCTCGATTATACCGAAACATACAACATTATATAGGGAAAAAAGTACTTTTTTGAGTGCTAACCATGTTTGTCTTCATATTATATGTGCAGGGGGGGGGGGGGGGGGGGGGGCAAAGCATACTCTCCCCCACTCCCACTCTGAACATTGTACACCCCGCTCCCCCGGCTCCTACGCCCATGATCCTTTGCATTCACATCAATTCCATAAAATCATTCGGAACATCTCGATCAATTTCCATGGAATCATATTTCGAATGTATCTAAAAGGTCTTTAGGAATCCCTATTGGTTACTTCAAACTAACATGACGGTGCAAATTCGAACGTAGTAATCCGCCGAAATATGTATGCGGTTTCATTGACTGCGTTTGTACAAATTAAATCCATTGGTGCAACTACAACCTGTAATTCTTGTCTAGGTCCTCCAGAGTTGTCGTTCCTTGCATCTAGTGACCCAGGACCAGGTAGAGTAGGTTGAGTTCGTTGACTCTCCTCACAGTCATATTCTTCTTGACTCTCCTCAGAGTAATGGGTGGAGCATAAAATGGGAGGAGCTAACCAACGCGGCGCTTGTGTTTTTTTCATGTTGGAATGAGAATCGCAACGACAGCATATGCATAATTGTAATTTGAAGATGTTAATCAGTCCACTTGAGTTTATATACTACAAACAAATAAGAATATATATTGAAAAGGGGATCCTTTGGAAGCAAAGAGTGCACCTAAGTAGTAGACATAGGCTCGTTTTTTATTGAGTCCTTTGTATGAAAGATAATGATAAATAACAGTTTATTTTTAATTTCGATAAACTTTACGCAGTATAATAGTAAGGTAAATTACTACGCTTCTACCGACGAGAAACGACGAGTTATTCCGGCGTCATGCAGCCTCTGTCGGCGCTGGTTAACCCTTTTTTATTGGTAAGCTCATATCTCAAAAAATGCTTGACATAATGCAGTGAAACTTCATATATGTATTTTTTTGGGATAAATAGATCACATGCCACGCGCAAGCTATATAACTCTGCAACCTACATGTATTTTGACAAAGTTATGGCCCTTTTTATACATAGTCAAAATGTTTTAAATATCAGTATTAGTAACCTAATAACCTGTTTAACCACTGGACCGTTTGGAATGAAACGTCACATATGTGTTCGGTATCAATAAATAGCATGACATGCGCGAGTCACATACTTCTGGGCATATTCCTGCAACATATTTTGGAACAGTTATGCCCCCTGATTTACTTGGACAAAATGCGTAGTAACCTAATATATTCTTAACCACTGCACATATTTGAATGAAACTTCACACGTGTATTCGGCATCAATGAAAAATATGCCACACACAATTCATGTAACGCCGAAATCTATTTAGGCACAGCTATGCCCTTTTTTAACATATCTTTGTATATCTATACTCCTGGTATATATCAGACTTTCCTCAGAGTCAGGTTATATAAAACCATCCATCTCCAGGGTATATAATCTTTACATTTATGCATCTATACTACCTACAGGTATGCATCTATACTCACTATATATATCGGACTCTCTTCCATCTCCAGTGTCTGTACTCTATCCATTTAAATATCTATACTCCTGATATATATCGGACTCTCCTCAGAGTCAGGTTACATAAAATATAACAACTCCAGTGTCTATAATCTATACATTTATGTATATATACTCCTGATATATATCGGACTCTCCTCAGAGTCAGGTTACATAAAACCTAACAACTCCAGTGTCTATAATCTATACATTTATGTATATATACTCCTGATATATATCGGACTCTCTTCAGAGTCAGTTACATAAACACTAGCATCTCCAGTGGCTATACTCTATCCATTTAAATATCTATACTCCTGATATATATCGGACTCTCCTCAGAGTCAGGTTACATAACACCTAACAACTCCAGTTTCTATAATCTATAATTTATGTATATATTCTCCTGATATATATCGGACTCTCCTCAGAGTCAAGTTACATAAACACTAGCATCTCCAGTGTCTATCTCGATACATTTATATATCTATTCTCCTGATCTTCTCAGAGTCAGGTCATTTAAACACTAGGATCTCCAGTGGCTATACTCGATACATTTATATATCTATTCTCCTGATATATATTGGAATCTTCTCAGAGTCAGGTTACATAAACACTAGCATCTCCAGTGTCTATACTCCATACATTTATATATCTATTCTCCTGATATATATTGGACTCTTATCAGAGTCAGGTTACATAAAACCATACAACTCCAGTGTCTATAATCTATACATTTATATATATACACTCCTGATATATATAGGACTCTTATCAGAATCAGGTTATATAAAACCATACATCTCCAGGATCTATAATCTATACAATAATATAGCTATATATACCCTTATATATCTCTGCAGAGTCCGGTTACATAAAACCTAACATCCCCAGGGTCTATAATCTATACATTCATATATATTTACTGATATATATTGGACTCTTCTCAGAGCCAAAGTAAATTAAACCTAACATCGCCTTTGTCTATAATGTATACAGTTATATATCTATACTCCTGATATAAATCAGACTCTTCTCAGAGTCAGGTTATATAACACATAACATATCCGATGTGTATAATCTATATATGTATGTACTTATACTCCTGATATATATCGGACTCTTCTCAGAGTCAGTATAATGTATATCTAAAGCCACACCAGCAGGCGGGGCTTATTATGTGATTACCTATCTATCCAGTATATTCAAGTAGTTCTGTATTAGAGACTGAGAATTAAACATGTAAACCAATTGTCATGTTTTCAATGATATTACATAGGCGACGAGAATGAGATTATTAAAACAATTCAAAAATAAATAATATGTTATGAAAACAAAATCAAAGTGAAATAAAACACAACCAAACAAGTTAATTAAAACAATGGAAGTAAGAGTTAATTCTGCACAGACATTGGATTAATAACATTTCTGGGACAGAAAACCAAGTTTAACAAGAACGGAATATAAAATTGTGTGATGTGTGGTCAAACAAAACAATATTCTTTAGAATAAAACAAAATGGCTGCAAAACTCGAACTCACACAACCAGGAGCGTTCAAAATAATAGGTGGAAATACAAACTTAGCGAAAACGTGGGAGACTTACTTAAAAAAAATTGACTATTTTCTCAAAGCTTCGGGAATAACAAAAGAAGAACAAAAACGGGCATTACTGTTACATATTGCAGGTTCAGAAATTCAGGATATTTTTGAAACTTTATCCGAAACAGGTACCACCTTAGAAGAGGCTGCAGACAAGCTGACGGCATATTTTGAGCCCAAAAAGAACATATCATTTGAGCGACATGTGTTCAGCCAGTCAAAACAACACATTGATGAAACTGTAGATCAATACATCGTTCAGCTGACAAAATTAGCTTCTTCGTGCGAATTCAAAGAAAAAGATGCAATGATTCGGGATCAAATTATCAATTCTTGTTGTTCAACTAAACTTCGAAAAAGGCTTTTAGAGCAAACAGATTTGACTTTAGACAAATTACAATCGATTGCTAGAACGCACGAGCTGTCAGACACTCAAGCAAAACGTATTGAGGACTCAAACAATCCAATCACCAATACAAATCAATCGAATGGCGAATTCAGGGCGCAGGAAGTCAACCGAGTTCGACGAAAATGGCAACAACCAAAACCTTAGCCGAAGCCACAGAAACAATGGAATCAACGTGGACGTTCTACGGATCTACAACCACCCAGTCGCAGGTACAGCGAATCAACAGCAATCTGTCATCGTTGTGGTGACTCTGGTCATTACGGACGTTATGGTGTTAAAACAAAAGGAGTTACCTGTCGAGCATGCGGAAAGAAGGAACATTTCGCAAAAATGTGCAGAAGTCAAAACAAAAAACTAAATACTTTGGAATGTGCTGATGATGAGATTTTCACGATTAATAAAGGTAAGGATGATGCTATTATCAGCTTGCAAATTCAAAACAAATGGATTCCTGTGTTGATTGATTCGGGCGCATCAGTCAATGCTATGGATAGTCAAACATTTGATAAAATTATTTGATAAAATTAAGACCACAGAGAACCTTTTGTTGAAATCTAATGCAAAAATGTATCCCTATGGTAGTCAGACTCCTATCAAAATTGTAGGGAAAACAAATCTCAATATTACTGTAAACAATACGACAACTAGAGTCATTCAAGATAAAGGCAAACAATTGCTAGGTAGACACACTGCTACTGAGCTTGGTTTATTGCTCATTGGGCTCAATTTGGGGTGACAGTTTGCATTCCAGTGATGCTACTGAAAAGATAATAATTTCATTTCAGGACAGATTTGAGGGCATAGGGAAATTGAAAGATTTTCAATTAAAGTTGCATATTGACAGAACCGTACTACCTGTTGCACAGTCAGTCCGCAAAATTTCATTTAAAATGAGAGTACAGGTAGAAAATTGATGAACTTGACAGATTGGACATAAATAGAGAAAATTAAAGGCCCTACACCATGGGTATGAAATTTGGTACCAATCCCAAAAAAAGGTTCAGATGTTAGGATTTGTCTGGATATGCGTCAAGCAAATGAGGCAATTCAGAGGGAACGGTTTCCCATGCCAAATATAGAGGAAACACTTGAACAAATGAATGGATCTTGTGTTTTCTCTTGACTCGATTTAATGCAATCATTTCACCAGATTGAGTTGAAAAAAAGCTCTAGGTACATTACAACATTTAATTGTAACAAGGGTCTTTATCGGTACAAGCGCTTATTTTTTGGGGTGAAAAGTGCACCGGAAGTGCATCAAAGGGTCATACAACTGATCTTACAAGATATTCCTGGTTTTAAAAACATTGCTGATGATATTATCATTTATGCCCCCTCGACAAAATTGCACAATGAGACACTGATTCGCGTACTGACTAGACTACGTGACCATAATTTGACCTTGAACAGAGACAAATGTGAGTTCCATAAGCAAGAACTTAGATTCATGGTTCACACTTTGTCAAAAGATGGAATCAAGATTGACGAAAGTAAAGTGAAGGCGATTAGAGACGCTGCACCGCCTACAAATGTCTCAGAGGTCAAGTCTTTTCTAGGACTAGTGACATTTTGCTCCCGAACTATACAACATTGGCAGAACCCTTGCGAAAATTGACAAGAAAGGGAGTTCATTGGCAATGGTCAGAGGACCAAAACAAAGCATTTGTAAAACTAAAAGAAGTTTTGTCCAGTACTCAGGTCATGGCTTATTATAATCCTGAGGCTGAAACTCAGCTTATTGTGGATGGGTCTCCAATAGGTCTTGGAGCAATTCTCAATCAGAAACAGTCAAATGGCGAGCTTAGACCGGTAGCTTATGCTAGTAGAACATTGACGGACGTAGAGAGACGGTACTCACAGACGTTACTTTTTGCTATACAGAGATTCCATGTTTATCTCTGGGGAATGGAATTTGAAGTCTTAAGTGACCACCGCCACCTTGAAAGAATATTTTCAAATGTTCATGAGGCTCCTCCAAGAATTCAAAATTGGGTTTTAAAGTTACAACCCTACTCATTCAGGGTAAAATATCTGCCTGGTTATTTGAACAATAGCGACATACTTAGCAGGAAACCAATGAATGAGTCAGACACTGCAGAATACACTTGTAAACAAACCAAAATGTCAGTTTTCTGGCCAAAGCTTGTGTTCCCATAGCTGTCACATTAGAGGAAATACAGCAAGTTTCGAAATCTGACCCAATCCTACAAAAAGTCTGTACTTGCATTCAAACTAACAGGTGGGAAAAATCAGAAAACTTGCGACCTTATTATCAAGTCAGAAATGAGATAACAGTCAAGGATTCATTAATCCTGAAAGGCAATAAATTGGTGATACCAGAAAAACTTCAAACACGTGTGCTAAGCGGGGCACATGAGTCACACATTGGTGTGATCAAAACAAAAAGGCTAATCAGAGAAAAAGTTTGGTTTCCAGAATTAGACAAAAAAGTTGAAGACATGATAAGAACGTGTCATGTTTGCCAAATGGTTTCTAACCCACAGACGAACCTCCGGTAGCTATGACTGACTTACCGACAGGACCTTGGCAAGACCTAGGACTAGATTTGTTTGGTCCGATAGGAAACGATGAATACCTATTAGTTCTGATTGACTATTATACAAGGTATCCACTCGTAGAAATAATGAAGTCTACCTCTAGC